>JANHFX010000702.1:0-12470 GCA_027560015.1 Chloroceryle amazona | reverse complement strand
TTTGGTGTGAGGGTGTGGGAGCCTGTGCCAGGCTGCCCAGAGAGGCTGTGGAGTCTCCTGCTCTGGAGAAATTCCCACCCCGCCTGGACCCTGCGCTGCTGGGCCCCCTGCTCTGGGTGACCCTGCTGGCTGGAGCAGGAGGGTTGGATGAGATGATCTCCAGAGGTCTTGTCCAGTCCCTTACCAGTCTGAGATTCTGTGATTCCGTGAGTTGATTATAGCCCTCCTTTCCTGCTCTGGGCTATTTCCTATGCAGCACTTCTCTGAAATAGATTTAAATCATTTCACAGAAAAGGCAGGATCCTTACCTGGTTTATAGATGTGGAAACTGAGGCACGAGGAAAAAACAGTTACTTGATCCTGAAGAGGGAAACTCTGGCTTCCGGACTCCCAGTGTTCTGTTAACTGCTCTGGAATTGTACAAAATCATTAACTCATTCTTGAAAGTTTTTTCATGATAGATTGTAACTATTCAGTCTGTCATCTCCAGAGCCTGCCTCTCTCAGGAATTATAACTCTGTACCTGAGGGCTGCCACTGCAGAATAGCAGAGGGATACATCACATCTGCTGCCAGGCAATCCTTAATGTGGCTGTGTTTGATTGCTGATGGGTGTTATTGGGGCTGGTACTTCTACTGGTCTTACTTTAATTCTACGGTGCTAATTTGGCACCAAAACTGTATTCAAGACTTCGCAGTGGGACTGGAGAGCAGTGAGCTCAGGAGGAAAATTCCAGCCTCACTTTGAGATAATTATAAATCTTTTCTCTCCCATTCAGACACTATATTAAGGCTGCTGCATTGGCCCAGAATTTTATCTTTAGTTTCCACTTTTCTTCTTTCCATGGGCTTCAGCCAGTCTTTGTCGGGGGCGGGTCATAGCTGAGCACTGACAAAGGGCCTTATTCACAAACCAGCAGCAGCCCCATTTGCGATTTCCCCCAGCACCCCGGAAGCAACGATGCCGTGACAGGAGAAACTTGCACATCAGACAAACTCCAGATTTCCCCTGCAGCGAACATTTCCTGATAAGGCCACATCTGCACTTCCAGGCACCGTGCTGCCTCTGATGTGGACTCGCACCCTCCTCTTGCCAAGCTCGGAGACCTTAGGCAGAAGCTATTGCAAGCCATCTGCCAACACTGTGTCGGCTAAGGTGTTATTATTTATTAAAAAGACTTGGCTTCGTTCCTAAAAAAAGTGTCTCAAGATGAAGTTAAAGGTCTCTGAGCCAACCTCACCAGTAGTTCTTAGTCTACATGATTACCTCAACTGGCATGTTGAGCTCTACCTGGGAGCTGAACAGAAGAACTGATTGCTTGTGCCTGGCACACAAGAATATTAAATCCCAGAGGCAGAGAAGGACTTGGGAGCAAGCAACAGCTGATGGGTGACCTTGCCCATACAGTCTTGTCCCTACAGCCTCCTGTACAGCCCCTGTCAGTGCCCACACTACCCACGCTCACCCTTTCTGCAAGTCCCATCTTCCATTGTGGCAAGTGCCAAGAAGGACCCTGTGTGTGTTGAAATCATTTCACAGAAAAGGCAGGATTTTTAACTGAATTATAGATGTGGAAACTAAGGCACAAGGAAAAACAATTACTCATGGCCCAGTGACCCAGTGTGTGTTTGCAAAGTGGAGGACAATCTGGAATGTCACGAGGGCCCAAAGGAGCTTCAGTCCAGGCAGCACAAGGGCTGTTGTCAACAGGCAGCAGAGAGAGTCCCCAGGGCAAGCCAAATCCCTCTATGTAGAGAAAGCACCAGTGACAGTGAAACAAGTATTAGCACCCCAGTGCAAGTGCACAGCACTCCCTTCTGTTCCTCTGGAGCTTCCTCCAAGTGCCTGGGGTTTGTTAGGTAGACACCAACCTGGGCGTGTCCACCCACAGCTCTCAATGCAGACATCAACAGCAGCATGAGCAGATTGAGAATGGTTCTTCTGGTCAAAGTAAGCCCACGCAAAACCCAGCCTGCAGCAAATGTGACCACATTTCCAGCAGGTCCTCCGGGGTTGGGTATGTACAATTGAGACCTTTCAGCAACGACAGAAGATTCCTATACCCTTACAGTAAGAAGAGACCTCATCCACGTGGTGGTTCAAGACACAGAGGTCAGGCTCCCACTTGTAATTTCTCTCTGGTGGTGTTTCACTTTCTCTCTATGGAGTGGATAGAAACCCCAGAGCAATGGGAGAAAAGAGCCAGGCAATGGAAAGCGAGGAACAACAACAATGTAGGGAAAACACATGGCCCCCTATGGCAGTGTCCCCAGCAAAACACACGGTCAAGGTGGCCACACATGGCACGCGCTGTCATTCAGGTCATGCGGCATGGGCAGCCTTGCCTGAGCCGACCGGCAGCAAAGCTCTCTGCTCTCAGCCTGCCACAGACCAGCACCCAAACAAATCTTTCGTGTGGCGATGAACCTGTTGAAGAACTAAATTAGCTGTACAGCAAGGTTATGCTTTGGGAATGTCTCTGCTATGGCAAAAGTACCCATTGTACCTACTGATTAGGTTTATGTGACAATGTGGCTTTTAAGGCTCACTGTGCTGAATAAAAATTTAGGCAATTAGTGATCTTATTTCTTAGGAAGAACTGCTTGCTATCCTATATTAATACAGATTTTGCTCAATTAAAATTGTTCACAGTCAGCAAAAACAATTTCTGCACTGTAATGAAATAATGAAATAATTATATGCAAGGGAGGACTTCTGATCTTTTTAATTATTCTATTCTTCATTTTTAAAAGGGCTATTTGAAAACGCACTCTTATAATTGATTGCTATAAATCAGTCAGAAGCATTCTAAGGATCATAAATATTCTAACTTTTAAAAGACAAAGAAATGCTAAATATTCAATGAAATCCTTCAATATTCAGAAAATTTAATCTAGGGTAAAAGGATAGACTGCTCTTTTGAAAATAAAAAGTAAATTTGTTGTCCTGTGAAAAATGAAATATCTTGAATGTCAGTAACAGAAATGGAATTAACAAGAGATCTTTTTATTGTTTTTTAAGGTCATTAGGCTGTGAATTCTATAATTATGGAAATTGTCAGTCCAGTTCTGTGGAGTGTTTGCTCCCATCCATAAGGTATTGGAATGTTCAATCAGTCTCTCTCGTGGGAAAGTTAGGTCATAACTGTAAGTGTACCAGCAAAATTGAATTAAGCAAAGAGATTTCATTAGTATTTATAGCCAGAAGGCATCTGTAAAAGTACAGGGCAAAGAAGTTATGTGGAAGTCAAAGGAGAAAAAAAAATGGGTTTCTGGTGACAAAGGCGAATCTGAAAGAGATATAAGTGTATAATGAATAAGAGCTATTGAGCGCTGCTCCAAAGAGGGAGTTGCAAAGACGTCAAATATTGATTTTCTTGTGTATGCCTTTGGACTACATATGTAATTGTTTGGATTTGCTGTCTTCATGATACAACAATATTTGTTGTTGAAGGTTAAAAAGCAGGGTGTGAAACAACTCAAAAAGTCTGAAACATGTTGGAAAATGATAATAATTCTACAGGGAGGATGGCGTGAGCCAAAATCTGTACTTTCCAGCAAATAAACATTTTTATGACAATCAAAAGCATTCATCTATTGAAAGTATTGCCCCTTCTGCTGCAGAAGCCCACATTGGGTGCAGGGCCATTGAACCATATTGCAGTTATTGATTGAAAATATACAATTTGCTTCTAATGAGTTTCTCTGACTTTCTATACTGTGAAGATATCCTGTGATCAGTATATACGTGCTAAGTGCTGTATATGCTTTTGGATGTGCTCTTTCTATGTCTAGACTGACAGATAAATATAATCCTCATATGTGAGTTATTTATATAGGACTGACAGTGCCTCTCTGGGTCTCAATGCAGAATGAGAATGCGTTTCCCAATGCTGATAAATGTCTTAAGGAAATAAACCTCTTAAAATATTTTAATTCTGTAGAAACAAGTATACAAATCACCTTAAAAATTCTTCTCATCTTTAATAGTTACATAATGCTGACAGGGTAGTTCTTTATATCTCTACTCAAAGGGGATTTGTGACTATTTGGAGTAACATATCACGTGTGACATTTTACACACGCGATCCTTACGTTGGCATGCACAGCAATCAAATCTTTACCAACACTGGTGGGAACTTTGTCCCTGACTCCATTGGGATGTAGGCTGCAATTAGAGAGTCTCTTGGACTCTCTTGGAGAGCTAAAAGAGCTGGAGATAACCCAGCTGTCAGAGCTCACCTAGATTATTCAGTCTCTTTTTAGGTGGTCAAACTGGGAGGTGGGAGTCTTCATTTTCAGAAGCAGTGTGCTCGGCAGAACCTGACAGAGTCTGACAATCAGGTCTTCAACAAAGAAGTCCCAGGGAGGAAAAAGCCCAAACTCCAGCTGTAAACAAGAATAAGAATAGGATCAAACCCCCAGTGGATCCTGTCCCTGCTAAAGTCAGCACAGGTCTTTGTGGGGCTGACAGATCACCCACTGCCTGCACAAGCTGGGAAGGAGCAAAATCCTTGCAGAGCCCAGGGAAAGGTGCAATTCTCCTTACCTTGTCTAAACTAAAGACCTCTCAGGCTGAAAAGCACAGCCCTTATCTTTTCCTAACGTAGGGATGCAAATTGCAGGTTCCTTCCTTGCTTCTGTCTTGTTAAGGGTATTAAAGCACCTCACCTCCCATCCCAGGCACTGTTGCAGAGCTGGTCGTAGTAACAACAGCAATGCTACATGCTAAAAGCGTGATGGAGTCAGTAATTCAGCTTCCAGACCTTCCTGTGCAGTACTATTACTCCCACTCAACAGAGAAAAATAGAAATGTTTTGCCCTGACTTTTCTCTCATCTGGAGCAGTTTTACTCTGCTTCTCACACGGTGTAACTCTATGTACTGTGTTACACATGACCATCCGTGAGATGGGATTACAGCACAGAGAGATGAAGTGTTTCACCCAGGGCCCTATGATAGGAAAACCAAGCAGTAGGAGTCAATGACTCTGATGTCCAAATCTATACAAACTTCTCTAGGCTATGCTATAGTGGTTTTCTCCCTAAATTCAACGAATCATCCTTAAGAACTCATCTTTAGAACATCCATTGCCTCCCTAGGAGAAGACTAATCACAAATTAAATGTACCTTTGTTAATCTTAAGTAAAATTAGTTTATAATAAGGCACGTTTAACACCAACTTCCATGAAAATAACATTTCCAAATCTGCTAAACCAAGAAACTGCTTGATTTTGCAAACAGGACCGTGCTGTCCCCTCCCCAGCCCCCAAATCTCTCTGCTCACTCTGACAAGTAGTGAAGGGGCTGGAAGTTTTTGGAGCCCTGCTGTCAGAGTACAATGTTGCCTAAGCAAGCATTAAGAGATTATGGTAATCATAGGTATGCTTACTCCAAATAAAAGGTTTCATTAATCAAGCCATATTGAGATAAACCTGTCAGTGGACAGAGGAAACTAGAAATCAAATGCTGTGAAAGTTCTGACAGATTGTTAAATAGAAACCCTTTAAAACTGAATTTAATTTACTGTGATATTACAGATATTTATGCATCAATAGGCAAGTGCAGATTGAGTTCGGAGGTCAGCTCTGGTGCTTGAAAAATAAACGTGCAGAATGAAACAAAAGGTGACAGTTGCCTTTGTCAGAAATTACGGTTTATTAAACTAAATAGGAAGCTTTCATCTGATTCGTGTGAAACAGAAAGACATGGGGCCGGGACAGAATTTACTGCAGTAGATTGGTTAACAAATAATTACAGAAAGTACTCCACCTTTTTTAAAATTTGCATCTGTAAACTTTACCAGAAGAAAACTGGAACAAATATTGCTCCACAGAATCCCAGTATAGTACCAAGGGGCAGTAAGAACAGAAACGTTACTGCGAGACTGTTCACTATTTACACCATTAAAGTGCTGCTCTCCTGTTGGGCAGTGTGTGTTTGACTTCCCTCTTCATTTGTTTAATTTCTCCTCATGGTTTTTTTAAACCTCTCCATTTTCAGATTCATAGCTTCTTCAGAATCAGGACTTTCCTCTTCCTGACTCTTCCTCCTCCTTCTTAGCTTGATGAAATTGGGCAAGTAATGTGGGGGAAAGGTAAATCTAAGGAGAAATTTCTGTCCAGGTAATTCTGATAGCAAGTTGCACAAAGTTGTTGGCAAAGGAGAGTGCTGATCACCTGGGCAAGAGCTGTGGCTCAGCCTGTTTCACATCATTCTTTGATGGAACAAGACCCAAGAGACTGGTCACTGAAGATAGAAAGTAGACCATCATTCCTGTTTCGAGGGATTACTTAGTCTTGTGCAGACAGACATAAAGCTTTTTGCCATTGACAGGATGGATCCATATCTAATGTTTATGTACTCAAACATAAAGGTTACGTTGCATCCTTTTGCTTTCAAATAGATGGCTGCAATTTGAAGGGGAAATTTGGACTTAGTTATATTCTAGCTAAGCCAACAAGAAGGCTCTTTCTGACCCTACCAAACACAGGAGGAAGTCCTTGAATACAAGCAGTCCTAAGTGTAAATAAGTATGTCAGTGCTATATGATATGAACATATTTCTCTGCCAAACGTATATGAGATCATATCTAAATACATGACTCCAAAACATATAAGTATATTACATTTCACACACGTAAGAAACATGTAAAACGTGCAGGACATGTTAGCTAAGGCTATGCTAGACATATGTCCTCCCTGGAATGACAGCCTGAAAAATCCTCACCAATCCTTACCCTCTTATCAATGCAGTTACCAGAATGGGAGCAACCACAGCAGTAAAGCTGCTCAGGCTCTGGCCCATCTTTCTGAGAAAACATCCCTTTTTGTCTGCTTGAGGGATGCAGGACTGGGCCATTAGTTAATGGTTAATAGAAGCCAAGCTGGCAGGATACTGTGACAAAGTCTCAGCCATGTGCCTCCTCATCACCCCTCTGTGAGCAGCGCGTGATAACACAAACCAGCCCTGCCAGACCCGTCCAGCCACCACTGAAGTCACTCAGGAGTTACATTGGCTGCGACTTCAGTACAGGAATGACCATTGCTCCAGGTCGAGGTTCAGTAAGAAATGAGAATAAAGTAGTGAAAGCTACCAGGAGAAAGCAAGGAAGGAAGATATTTCATATATATGAAGATGAAAATTTACCTTACAAATTTTAACAATACTTATCTGGAAAATGAAACTCTAGTTCAGCTTTAGAATACAGTTAACTTCATGCACGTATTTAAGTCCTATTAATTTACATGGTTTAAATGCTATGCCAAGTAATTCTAGAAATATGGTCTGGAGGACTGGAGGAATATTCAGGAAGTTCATCCCTTTGCTTGGAGGAAGACCGTGACAGATCTAACAAAACCTGTAACTACAGAGAAATCAGTTATACTCCAGAAATAATCCAAATGTGTAAGAGAGGAACGACCTCACCTGCCAAACCCACACGAGCTTTACCTGGTCCTGAAACAGCACCAGGAACTGACCTGATGTCCTGTGAGTCCTAACCCCATCCCAAGAAAAGTGCAGTGAGTATAACTACACATTCCCAGGCTACAGAGAGATGCACACAGAGGCAGGTCTCAGTGGGATCTTCTCACTCTCACCAGCTCCTGACAGGAGGTTGGAGCCAGGTGGGATCAGGCTCTGATCACAGGGAACAAGAGACAGGACAAAAGGAAATGGTGACAACTTGCCCCAGGGGAGGTTTAAGTTGGATATGAGGAAAAATATCTTCCCCGAAAGGTCTGTCAAGCCTTGGAACAGGCTGCCCAGGGCAGTGGTGGAGTCTCTGTGATCCTTGGAGGGATTGAAAAGCCATGGAGCTGTGGTGCTGAGGGGCATGGGTCAGTGGTGCCCTGGCAGTGCTGGGTTGATGGTTGGTCTCCATGATCTTGAAGGTGTCTTCCAACCGAAATGATTCTGTGATTCTGTGACTATAATCACCTTTGAAAAACTGCAGCCATTTCCCATTTCGGGGCAGTTCAGTGAAAGGCTGGAGAGTGCAGAGCCTCTGCTCGGCCATCAGTCCGTAACCCCCAAACCCAGAGCCACGAAGGACTAAGAAGAGCTTATTGGCAGTGAATTCAAAAGTCCTTTTTCATTGTCACAGCACAGTTACCTGTGCTCTGGGAGCCCAATGCTGTGAAATGTTGCATGTCCTCATGCCCTGAGCAATAATCTCTGGGATTTTGAGGAGGAAAATCATATCCCCACTTATTTGGAGCAGTGCAGAAAGTAAAAGCTGGAGATGAAGAGGACTGCAGAAGGGTAAAGTTGCAATCCCGCGAGGACAGACCTGAGTGTCGAGCACTAACTGGGATTTCTCCATGTGAACCCCAGTATCTCCCCTTGAAGCACTGGGGACCAATAACATTTTTACCATAGTGAAAGGAGTTGCACAAGTTAAATTCATTCATTTCTGTTCGGTGTTTTGAGATCAGTGGCTTGAAGGCTTTATGTCAGCACAAATGTCTTCTTATTATGAATGAACGTTAACTCTGCATTGGTGCTAAGAGGTGTAACAAGCAGTAATGAGGTAAAATTAATAAATGGCCTACGTAGACCAACTACGAGGAGAAGTGTCTCATAGGCAGTGGAATATTTTCCCAAGGGAAGTAGGGAAATATCCCATCAATTGGAAAGTTTTAAATAAACCCAAGGAAATGGAATGAGCCCTCTTGCATCTGCACGGTGTGAGTCCTCAAAGTGGATGATCTACAAGTATTGCACAGAGCCATTTTCACCAGTAAAACTTAGAAGCAGCAGTAAAAAAAAAATGAGTAAAGAGGAGCCACGATGGCTGTGAGAGCTTCCAGAGGGGCCAGAAGCCACAAAAGTGGCTCCTCTCCATGGCCACAGGCTAGTGCAGGGGATCACACCCCACATCAGCCACCCAGCCAGTGAGACAACAGCTTCTGCACACCCCCAGGACCCTCTCCAAGCCCTCTGAAACCTTCCTACCATCCCACACCAGCAGCAGATGGCCAAGGCTGCAATAAACCCCACATCAGCCCCAAGACAGGAGAGAGCCCAGCCCTGGGCAGGATTAGGTCTTTTATCCCCCTCCACACCAACCATGCTCATTCATAGCAGAGACCTGCCACAGCCCTGCACATTTTATTTATTTAAATGAGTTTACAAAGCAATTAAGACGTTTTGGCAAATGCTGAGGGGCAGGTTTCCTCCCTTATGATAGATCATTCCTGGCGTTTTTTTTCCCTCTCCTGGACAGATAAATGTTTCATGGTCCCATGAACATATTTTGTGTCTGCACAGTTGCTTAGAACCCATTTAAACGTGTCTGTTGAACTCCCCCATCATGTAATATTTTAAGAAGAGTCCCTCAATAAGCTTTATTTACAGATTGTAAGTATTGCCCAATGATCTCAATATACTGGTTCATCATCTCCTTACTGGAATTCCTCTTGGAAACCTTTTTTACCTGGGCAAAAGCAGGAAACCCAACAACAACAACAAAATACTGTTGACGTGGTTTAAGGAATAAATGCTTCACATCCTCCTCTTTCAATTAGAAATCCCACCCTTTAATGATTTTTGTCAAAATTAAAACCCTCCCTGGTTTTATCCATCCTGTCCTAGGCATGAGATAAGTTGCCAACAATGAGCCTTCCTCACACCAACGCTGGAAACACTCATCCAGGCTCTGTGCTGCCTGTGATGCTTCAAAGAAACTTCTGAAATCAGGAGGGGTTTACAACATGTCCTGGAAAGCACTGGGAGACTTTAATAAAATGTTTAATAAAGATTCCTCTAATAAGGTGAAGGATCTAAATTGAATTCACAAAAGTACCCTAATGGTCAAACCGGTGAAGAAGCTTTGTGAGGAACAGCAGGAAGCAGCTCTGCTGGATATGGGCCATGTTACCCCAAAATATAATAACTGGAAGAAATATTTTGCCCCAATAAATGAATTTTAGGGGAAAAAAAAAGCAGACATCTTTCTTTCTGAAGCTGCTGGTTCTTTTTCCAAGAAGTTTGTGGAAGTCACCTACTTTTCATGGAAAAATTGTGATAACTCAATTTTGTATTTAGAAGGTGGAGGAGAAAAATGTTGTTCTAGCATAGACACAGGGCAAGTCAGGGAGGCCCTTTGGTGACTGCCCTCACTCTACATTAAGCCATGACCTGGACAGGTTTAGCAACTCATATTTTCTTTAGAGAAAAAAACAAAACAAAACAAAACCAAGTAGCAAAGAGTCCCCTAAAATGTGTTACAGCACTCTCCAGATCAGAAGCTACCTGGTTTTAGCAGGCGAAGAGGTGCTCGGGGAGTTTTTGATAGAGAGATTATGGACCTGATTACATTAATACCTAGCATGGGTTTTAACCTGCAGTTTGGGTAAAATTCACCGTTGTGCAGAAGGCCCATAAAAGGCCTGTGCACCACTTACGCTCCACCAAGGCACCATTTGGATGGTGCACTCGGAGCTGCGGTGATGCATAGGCCCTGCGCCGGCCGCCTGCGTCAGGAGGGGCTTCATCCGTTACGTATCAATAATATTCAATGTGTTGGGAAAAATATTAGCAGAGTAATTTTATTAACAAGAGCGATAATTCACCACTTGTCTTTCCGTGCTCAGTAAAGGGAAACAAGGGTGTTATACACGAGACAGAGGAATGGCTTACAAAACTATCCTGGAAAAAAAACAAACAAAACCCTGGGAAGCATGAGAGCACATGGAGGGGGAGCTGGATCCCACCAACATCCTGGCTGGGCTGAGTAAAAATAAATCCTGAATCAGCTCACAGTGTTCTCTGGGTGCTCTCATGATGTGCAAAATCTCACGGGAGTGTCTCTGAGTTAAGTGCACGTTAGCTTCATGCTGCGAAGAGGACTGGGCCAGCCCGTGGAGGGCTCCCAGCAATTCTGCTTTCACCAAAGGGATTTCTTCACATCCCTGGAAATCCTCTTAGCTTTTTCTCAGCCATTTGCATCTCACTAGCAAGGGGAACAACTGAGAAAAAACCTGCTGTGCCTTCCCCACACCTTCTACCTACCCGGTATAAAAACACACACGGGCAGCGGTTTGAAATGAGCTTCCACTGCTGCCTCTCTGCAGACCCTCTGTTTGAGCCGTGTCCCTTCTTTCTGAGTTGCATCGTCTCTTTCTGAGGCAGGCCTCCATGTTTCTTACCAAACTGGCACCAGTTGCGCCATCCCGTTGAGCCACACATAGAGGAACAGAAAAAGATGATGTCACATTGTGTGTGTGTACTCCCCTTCCTCAGACAAATGAAGGCATTTCTATGTACCTTCCCTCCTGAGCCCCTCCACACACGGAGAAACCCCTGGATTTTGAAGGAGCAATGATGGTCTGAGCACATCCCTTCCCTCACCAGCCATTCTCTGGAGCTCGAGCCAGGGGGTGACCACACTGCACCCTGGCATTGCTGCTGCACACGGAGTCAGGTCGGGGACCGCCACATGCCTCCCCTCACAGCACCGCAGGGGCTGCGCAGGGTCACCTCTTCCCACTCACCTCTTCCCTCAAGTACTGCAAATTTAAGGGATGGTTTTGAGGCTTGTCTCGGCTGCTTTTTTTTTTCTTTCTTTCCCTGGGTATTTATCATGCCTCGGAGGAGCCTCCTCCAGGGATGGGCTGTTTAGATGATCAGTTTTAGCCATTGTGTTGGATTTGGATGGGGACATGAGCAGGGCCCTAGGAGAATTTGATGCTGCTGGATGCCTGGGGCTGTGCAGGACGATGGAGAGGGCACAGGGTGCTTTGCAGACTACAAATTGGGGAGATTTGTCCATGAGTGAGGGGCTGCAAAATGAAAATGTGAAGAATTAATGAATTCTGATTGAACAAATGCCAACTGGTTTTGGTGTTTTGTTTGTTTGGGGTTTTTTGTTTTTTTTTTTTTAACTCGGATAACTCAGATCTCGCCTAACTTTGCAGCCGTCTTGCACAAAAGGCAGCAGAGTTCCTCTGCTCACACAACGCAATTTGCCCGATAATAATAATTCTGTATTTTAGCTTACTTGACTAATTTTATTCCTTTACTGCTTTGCAAAGCACCCGAATCTCTAAGCCGTACTGGGCTCCGCTCTTCTGACCATTCTGGTTCGATTTTGTGAGTCCCAGGGGGCTGCATTATGGGGGCACCTGAGGGCTGCTGCCTGTTTCTGCCAGGTCCACGGGAAGTTCCTGCCTGTATCCCATCCAGGGGTGTCCCCGACGGCGGGGGCTGCCCGGGGGGAGCGTAGACATTCACATATAGCCGCGTATATACAAACCCCATCCCTCTGCGGGGGGGAGCGGTGTGGGACTCCACCCGCAGTCTCCCGGGGCCAGGCCGGGCAGGGAGCGGAGCCGGGACCGCGGAGCCACCCCGGTGCCTCTGTATGGTTGAGAAGGGTCGGGGGTTGATGGTGTTCCCCAGACAGCTCGGGGTGTCGTGCCCGGCCCACACCTCCCCTGAGCGATACCCCGCCGGGGAGGGTGCAGGT
>JANHFX010000701.1:0-33453 GCA_027560015.1 Chloroceryle amazona | reverse complement strand
CCCCACCGCGGCCCGGCCTTGCTAGTCCGTGGCGGCGACCCCGACGGAACGGCGGCGCCGGCTCAGCCCCCGCGGAGTAAGCGGCGGCGGCTTCCCGCGACCAGGGCGGCGGCCGAACCTACCTTGGTGCCCCGCACAGGGCCCGGGCCGGCGGCTCCTCCTCCGGCTCCGGGGGCTGCTGCTGCCCATGCCCGCGGCCGGGAGGCGGCGGGCCGTGGCGCCGACGGGCGGGGAAGCTCCTGCGGGCCGGGGAACCCCGGCTCTCTCGCCCGGCTCCTGTTTACCGCGGGTCCCCGCTCGGCCGGGCTGCCTGTCAGCGCGGCGCTCCGCCCCGGCCCGCCCCCGCCGCCATGGCCCAGAGGAGGACTAGGAAGCTGGGCGGCGGCAGTTACGCTGGGGCCGCGGCTCCCTCCGGCAAGGAAGCTGCCTCGGGCGGCAGGGCCCAGCCCAGCCCGGCCCGATCGCCTCCCGGTTAAACTTCCCTGCGGCGGCGAGCGCGAGGACGCACCCGCCATCCCTGGGCCTCCGGGCACCTCCCGCCAGAAACACTCCGCGCGTGGTGGCGGCGGGCGCCGCGGGGCCCGAGGGCTTCTGGCACCGACACGGGTGGGGAGCCAGGCAGAGGCGGCGACTTACCGGGAGCCGTGAGGGGAAAGTCGGCAGCGAAGTGAGTGGCATCTCTCGGTCCTGAGCTTTGCTTTCACCCTTAACCTCCTGCCGCAAAGAGCAATGCTAATGTTACATCCGAGGGGAAAACTGCTTGCTTTTTAGCAGAATTACAAGAAAATAGCTCATTTCATAAGGTGCCATTTAACTTTTAAAAATTTTGTAAGCCACCTTCATAAGGCGCTTTGTATGTTATTCATCTACATGCATTGATTTATCAGAAGATTATGTAAACAAAAAGGTTCAAGTACTAAAAGGATGCTAATGAACTTTGCCCCATAGCTGTATCTGGGTGCCACAGTCTTTGTTGCTATTTTACACTTCCATTTTGCAAGTAGCATACTTTAGGCATTTCTTCCCAAAGAGGGTTCTCAGAAATCTCCTAAGGTTTGCTGGGATAGGTGAACTATACTATCGAGGTGAATGTTACAGGGAAAATGCCAAGGGAGAGATTTCCTACATCTGGACATGGTATCAATCCCACTTGGGAATAAGTGAAAAAGAACAGGACAAGCAGCTTTGCTCAGCTGTTTCTGTCAGTGCAGCACAGACAAGAAAGCAGATACTGTTAAGATAAACAGAAAACAAGGAAAGCTCCTGACAGGACATGCAAGTTCATTCATTAAACCTAGTCAAAGTTTTTCATCTCCCAAGTCTGCATTTTTTCACATCAATAATTTACAGGACTCTCAGGAGATCACATTTAACTTAGAGAAGCATAAAATGACTAAGGTAGACCCTTTTGATGCAGAGTACAACCACTCCTTATAGAAAAATGACATGTGACAATAGGGTTTCAGAACAGCTGGGCTGAAATTCTCTCATTACATTTCAGTCAGGACCGAACACACCCATGTAGTGAAGGTGGGAGAAGCACCCCTCCCAGAGCACACACTGTGTCTTCCTGGGATGGGGAGAGTGTGTCTATAAGTCCTACTCAGTCCTATGCAGACTGAAGTTAAAACACACATGCAGAGGTTGTACCCCCTTACAGGATAAGGTCCAGTGACATGCATATGTGATGATAATCATGTCCCCTTGATAGGCAGTATATCATAGTGCTGTCTTGTAAAAGACAATCAGTTTCCATCCTAATCTGTACTGCTGGTTTACCTCCAGGCACGGGGATATCTCAGAGGAGGCCGTTTTCTTCCTCTGTACTCTCAATCTGTTTCATTGTAAATTTTTGAAATTATTTTTCAGGCTAGGATTGTATCCCACTGTGGGAACAGCCCAACTCACCACCCAGAACAGTGTGCCAGACTAGGAAAGGGGCCTGCAGACACAGCTGGAAGTGAAGTAGAAAGTATACAGAAACAGTCACACAGAGGGCAGATTTTCCAGGCAAACCAGAGTAACTATGATTAGGCCTGAAGTGAAAGCTGCAGTAAGCCACCAGCACAACTGCCTTGATTCTTAAGGGAAGCAAAGCGCCTAAGTTCCTTTGCAGGTGTGAGCCTTCCCCATGTTTTGCAATTATTACTCTACAGTCCCGATGCTTTCCCAGAAAGCTTGTCTAGTATTTTAACACATGTTGCTGTTCTGAGTTAAAAGTCTCAGCAACAACCTCCTGAAGAGAAGACTGCAGAGGTAGGACTAAAGCCTCAATGCTGAGGAACAAGCACCACTGTGGAGGATCCTCCCTGAACGCCTCACAGCCCTCAGTAGAAAATGCAAACTTCAGAGATGTTGCCCCCCAAATTCACAGCTAATTTAAACAACGAGGAAGAATAAGGAAGCTGAAGGCCATTAGTCAAATGGAAATCTTAAATTCTTCTAGCCAGCTTTGCTGTTCACAGTATGAGTAGGAGATACAAGATTTAAAAAAAATGATGGGAACAGAACATCTCACCTTTGCTAACTGGATACCTCTGGCTCAAAGTTAAGGGAAAACCATAGCTAGGGAATATACGCCTAGAAATGCCCATCACGCTTAGCTGAAGAAACTGATGGGTCTGCATAAAGAGCTGCCCTGCACCCTGCACGCAGGACCTGAACTGTGAGCATACTCACGCAGCCTTTGTAAATACCCGTCATCAACAATATATTCCATTTGTTTAAAGTCACAACAGGAGAAGTACCTCTGTGCCCAGGAGACTCCAGTTCTCTCTAGAAGCAGCACAGGTCTAGTGTACAGTTATTAAGACTATGCTTTTCAGAAATACTTTTACTCCTTTTAGCAGAAAGGCCTGAAAAGTCTTGTTGGGCAGAAACTTCAAGTAATAAAAGCTATTGTACAACTGTGCCCTCTCTTTTTTCCGTGTCTTTAGTTATGATAATACATACAGTAGTTATGTGGAAAAGCGTAATTCATTTTTCCCCCAGATAATTATAAATGATCTTTTTATTCTACAATATCCATCTGAGCACCTGCATGTTTCCACAGCATCTCCACAATACTTTAGGGGATTACTTTAGAGTTCCACCGTGCTCTGGGTCTATTACTGATACTATATATTTAATGAGCTATACCATCTTATGAAGCTATGGCGCTTCCTTGGCAGCTTTTTGTACAAAACCATGCAATATTATATCACTGTAATCAGAGCAGCCATTATGGACTCAGGGCTGGAAGCATCCTCAGAAGTCTTGCAGGGGATCATACTTAACCCTGAAGGGAGACTGTAAATCCCCAAAATCCACATCCCAAATATACCCCTTGCAAAGAACAGGCAGCTGTTGAGCACCTTCATGCACTCCAGAACATACGTGCTCATTCATTTTACATGCATGTATGTGAACCTGTGCCTATTAATTTAAACTGCTGAGAAACATTTATTAGACTGGATAACAACTACTAAAAGAAGAGATTGTAAACCTGGTAACTAGGAAGCTTTAAATCCAGACGTATGACTGTGTTCACACACGCAAACCTGACATGCATGCAGATAGGTCAGGATGTGCTCCTAATGCTTTTTCTTTGCTAGTTTTCTCTGCAAGTCAGCTCCGTTCCTTTACTTTCTTCCACTCGCATATCCTGACCTGTGCATTCCCCTCTCTGTTCACTCTCTTCTATGAACGCTACTGGCAGAGATTACAGGAATTTCTCCAAAAGTTCTCTGAGGACTCCAAGTTTTACTGAAGTTGAGCCCAGGGTTCACTCCTTCCTACACTGTTGCTCTGCTGTTTTCTGCCTGTGCTAAATGAATAGAATAGAGAAGGTAAGTGAAGGAAAATGAGGACCCTTAGAGGAAGGTGAAAGGAACTGATGTGAATTCGGGTAGAAAGATGGAAGGAAATCCAAATAAAGTTTACATCCTTCCTAACTGTTTTTCATTCATATAAAGATAAGTTTAGCTTCTGAAAGGAAATGAAAACAACTCACATCTGTAAGATCTGGAATTTCTTAAAATCCGTTACATATGTGCTTCACACAGCATTGCTTTTAAGTCTGCTCAACAGAGTAAGTGGGAGCACTTTTTGCCATTCTTTGCCTTAGAACATCAAGAAAAACAGATGCATCTTTCTTGCCAGTTTTAGGAGGAAAACTGTTTGCTGAGATTGTTTCAAGAATACAGAAAGTTGTGTTTTCTTCATTCCCTCAAAAATAGGAAATGAGCAAGTACCACTCCCTTTCTTTGTCAGCCTAAAACATCAATGTTATAATGAGGAAGGTTCTGACATGATGACCAGAAGATGCTCATGGTCTGAAAAGTGTATTCTGCTACAGTAAATGGCAACAGCTTAGAAATGAATAAAACAAGAAATTAAGCTGTGCACGAGAAATGTATGGCAGGCACCTGAAAGATGTTACAACACTGAACAAGCACTGAACAGTGTTAAAGTACTGCTCCTTTTTTTTGTGAGTTGAGAGGAGAAACTAACTCCAGAAGTGAGGCTACTCATCAAATACATAAATGCAACAGAACCAAAGAGCTGCAGTCACTGTAAAATAAACGATTTTTCTCTCTCAGATAATTTATCTTTGTGAGCCTCATTTTTGGTGGCTTACAAGCAGTGACCCAGCAGAATTCCCTGTTCAAAGTGTGTTTAAGAAAGCAGCTTTTACCAGAAAAGCACCAGATTTCAAAGCTTCTATCATCTTTAATAAAAACACGGCCAGAGGTCCAAGTAGGTGATTTTCAGACATCTTAAGCATTCAAAGTGCTTGAAATTTATCGAACATTTATCAGTCTCAGATGCAGGATATAAATTAGCACTGCAGTAAACACATTTCACTGAAACCTGGCTTTGGAAAAATCACTAGCTCGAGATCATTTGAAACCCATCTCTAAGCCAGAGTGGCATCAGCCATTAAAGTCTCCCTTGGAAAGCATCAGGAGGAAAAAAAGCATCCCTGCCTGCAAACCAAACTGTAACCTTTCTTTCTTCTCCCAGTCCAGTAATGTAAGACCCTTGTATCTTGTGGATTCAGCAACGACTGCAGCCAGCCCTACATGCAGCTGGTATAATCTGGCATGGCGTGTGACAAAACAGGCATATGACTACACACCCCAGCAGACACCAATAACACTTCACAGTCATGCGAGGGCACCTTTGAAGACTTGACAAGATTGGATACAGCTCTGAATCTGTCTCAAAGCAGATAAGCTTTTGCAGTCATACAGCCTAAGCCAGGCCTCATAAATGCTATCATCTATAGAAGTGTTAATAGAGATTTCCTCATACTGAGACTCAAAACTAAGGAAAAGGTTGGCAAATACAACAAGCTGACCTTTTAAGGTAATTTCTCTAGATAAAACTAGTTGCCTAGGTATGGGTGAACTGACTCTAGAGAAATCCAATCAACAATAACCCATTTGGTTAAGGCTCATGGCGCTGCAAATGATTTAGTATCCAGATAAAAGAAAGGAGAAGTCTGTACCCCAAGGAATTTAATGCCGACTCAAGGCAGGATATGCTCTACTAGATTAAAAAAAAAAAAAAGTGTAGCTCAGCAACAAGTAATCCATTGGCAGAGGTCAGGTGGTACTGCAGCTGGGACTACTACAACTCATAATTTTCTTCCCCTATTTTGCAAAAAAAAATAAAAATTTCCTCCTCTGCTGATGAGAACTTGGAAAAAGGACCTGACCAGTGTGCTGCACTTACGGGTTTGTTACTTGGACCATTGAGGAGTGTACAGAAAGTTATATTAACTTACTCCCCCCCAAAACCCAAATATGCAGAGGAAGAAACATTTTCTGAGCCCACCTCTTAGTAGCTGGTATTTCAGCTTTGTCTCTCCCCACTGAAATGAATAAATTGCATGCATCAAATATGCAGGTGTGGTGAAGACATAAAAATAGGCAGTCTGTTCCTGTGTAACAAAACCGACACACCATCTTCCTCATAAGCACAGCTATTGTGCTGTACTCAGCTAAATGTGCCCATTACAGAGCTTTCCTACATTTTCTCCTCATAGTCTAACTAAGGCTATTTATATCCTGTCCAGACTACCAATAGATTAGTAACACTAAGCATTTCTATAGGGCCTCCCTTGGAAGAAGCATGGGCAGATATTTTGCCAGGTATTATTTTAATCACAATTTTAGAGGCTTCTATTGTAACTGTACCTTGAGCAGCTTAAAGATAAATATACAAGACAGTAAAATGGGAACCAGAGAACTGAAGAAGACAGAAGGATCTCTGAAAGTATACTGCAGGATTAGAGGAGATTTAGAGGACAGCAGGCATAATTAAGACTCTGGAACAGCAAAGACAGTGAATTGCTATCATAAAAAGATGAGTAAGAGGAGATGCAATACAAACAGAACATGCTGAATATTCAGGAGACCCTATTCTCCCTTTTTATAACACTAGAACAAATGATTTTCAATTAAAAATGGTAAGAAATTCAAAACTACAATAAAAGAAAATGTTTTTCACATTATACATAAATAAATGAGATTGTGAGTCTATCAAGATTCAAAAATAGCTTTAGACCTTTATGGGTCTCTGAATTAATATCATACTGTATACTGAGACAGCAGGTTCTTCACTTTCTGACCAGTCATTAGCATAGGAGATGAGATTCAGTGTTGAAAACAGGTCTTGCACCTTCTTTCTCTGACCACCTGTTCTCAGAGACTGGATAGATCTCAAGCTAATGCAACCACCATATTTAGATGAATCCTATGTTTCCCATAAAGCAAACTACCTGTCATCACTGGCAAGACAGACAATGCTAAGAAGGAGTCCTGTCACTCAACATTCAGTCTTATGATCATGTTTAACATCAAAGATACTTCATCATACATCTCTATGTTGTAACTTTGCACCAGCCAGCACAGGTTTTTAGCAAACGACTCTCATACCCTAAATATGGCCCACTATGGGCAACAGTTCCAGCACTTGACATTAAGTACAGATTAAAGGAAAATAAATCTAAGACTACTGTTCAAACAACATCAGTTCAAGTAAAATAAAAAGACTGTCTACCCAGTAAGTCTACGGATAGAAGGGAGGAAAAAAAACCCCTAATTGTCTACTTAAAAAAAATATTCATTTCTTAGGAAAAAAAAAAACAAAAAAAAAACACAGAGAAAGAAGAGGTGTTTCAAAATCCGTGATTTTTGCTTTTAGAAAACTTCAGTGATTTAATTTCCAACTCATCAACCCTCTTAATCACATACCATGTAAATCATACTATTTTCATTAGTAGGTTCTGTTTTGAATATCTGGTGCTGGGCAGAACACCTACTTTCAGCAATAATGCACCATCCAGATGTGATTAGAATACATAACCCTTGTGCAGTTATATGTACACACAATATAGATGATATATAGTAATCATCCCTGCTGAAGATTGGATTAAAAAGGATTGAAAACATCCTTAAAATGTGGTTCAAGAATAAACTTCTGTTACTGAAGACCTGTAAAGCTTCTTGAATTGCAAGGCCAGAAAGGACAAGTAGTGGTCAGTTTGAGCAGTTACTGGCATACACTTCTCACACACCACTGAATTTATTCTATTGTATCCCCAACCTGTACCCAGAAGAAAAAAAAATAAAAAAATAACAACAGTATGTGTCATTGAACAGTATGAAATTATGGGGACAGGTAATATTTTTACTGCATCCAGCATAATTTCACCAGCAAACACCCCTGAAATTCATACTTGCAATGTTAATAGGGAGGAAGAGGAGGGATCTCTATTCTGCAATATGTTATCTAATAGTTTACATCATAAACTAAGGTGGTGCAGAGTCTAGCTGGAGGCCTATAGCTAGTGGTGTTCTCCAGGGGTCAGTACTGGGTCCAGCCTTGTTAAACATACTCATCAAGGACCTGGATGAAGGGACAGAGTGTACCCCCAGACAGTTGGCCGATGACGCAAAACCGGAAAGCTGTGCTGCCATTCAGCAGGAGGGGATCTAATGAAGTTCAACAAGGGCAAGTGTGGAGTCCTGCACCTGGGAAGGAATAAGCCCATGCACCAGTACAGGCTGGGGGCTGGCCTGCTGGCAAGCAGATCTGTGGATAAGGACTTGGGAGTCCCGGTGAAGAAGTTAAATGAGCCAGCAGTGTGACCTTGTGGCCAAGAAGGCCAACAGTATCTCAGTGTGTTTTTAAGAGGGTGTCCAGATCATCATCCTCCTCCTCTACTCTGCACTAGTGAGGCCACATCTGGAGTATTGTGTCCAGCTCTGGTCTCTGCAGTTCAAAAGAGCCAGGGGAGTACTGGAAGACAGTCCATCAGAGGCTACAAAGATGATGAGGGGACTGGAAAAGCTTTCCTATGAGGAAAGGCTAAGGCCTTGGACTGCTTAGCCTGGAGAAGACAGATGGGATCTTATCAATGCTTGTAAATATCTAAAGGGTGGCTGTCAAGAGGATGGGGCCAGTCTCTTTTCAGTGGTGCCCAGTGATAGGACAGGGGGCAATGGGCATAAAATGGAACACAGGAAGTTCCATCTGAACATGAGAAAAATCTTTATTGGGAGGGTGACTGTGTGATGGAACAGGCTGCACAGACACATTGTGGAATCTCCTTTCCTGGAGATATTCAAAACCCATCTAGACACAGTCTTGTGCGATCTGCTCTAGATGAACCTGCTTTAGCTGGTTTAGTCCCTGCCCCCAGGGGAGTTGGACTAGGCGATCTCCGGAGGTCCCTTTCAACCCCTACCATTTTGTCATTCTGTGATGAAAAACAGCATACAATCACATGTTTTTGAGGCACTCTTCCCTTCTTTCCTTTTTTTTTTTTTTTTTTTTTATAACTTTCTAATTAGGTAAGGGAAGGAGTGCACCCTACTGCTGACCTCCTCGGATTTGTTCAGAGCGGGCTGAAAAGGGCCATAATGAAATAATCACACTTTTCCTTCTCTATGGTTTTCTTTGTATATTTTACTGGACAAAACCAAACTTTTTGCTATTCTTAAATGCCTCCACTGCCCCCTCGTGTCTCTTCACTGCAGCTTCACACAAGGCAAACAAATTCTTTGCCACAAAGTCCCTATATAAGGGAACAGATACATACAAACTAGCGGGCCGCAATTCTTGATGCGGTTATTTTGCAGACTGATTCTTATAATCGCTTATGAAAGAGATCTTATTACTAGGTAAGCTTCAGACCATTAACAGTTCTCTAGAAAAACAGAAAAAAAAATAAATCCTTGCACAAGCAGCAGTTTAACAGCACATCTACAGAATTTTGCATAAATGAGGAAGACAAAAGCCATAGACAGAGTTTCACTTACTGGTAAGGCAGGATGCACACTGAATTCTGCAGCTTTCAGAAATAGTACATTGCTTTTGATGCATTTGATGTCTCAAACAGCTGCCTTTGAGTCTTTCTAATATGATGTAGCCAGTGGTCCCAAGAGAAACTGGTTACAACTGGGTTTTTCATTCGTGGAATTACTGAACTGCAAGAAAGAACTTGTCTCAAGGAGTTGATTTAATGTGGTTGGATGATCTTTTGAGAAATAAATATACAGAAAATCTCATACAGAAATATCATTCTTGAAAGACTAGAAGGGCTTTGAAGTACAACTTGTTCTTTAACCCTACAACCATCTTTGTGAAACTTACCAGATGGAATGATTCATAAGGAAAAATTCTATATGATCTCAGGAGGTCCTAAGGCTAAAGTAGAGGACCCCTTCTTTAACCTATGGCTGTAAATTCTAATAAAAAGGAAGTGATGGATTTCTATCACTTCCATCAGAGAAAAAGGCAAGCATCCTGTAAGCAAAGCAATGGGGGAGGACATTGACCCTCTTGCTGAGATACATTGTTCAAGAAGGCCACTTGATAAAGAAATCTGTTTAGGAAACAAAAACAGGCTAGGAATATAAAATAGGTCAAACCCAGCAATAACCCAAACATCATTTGAAATAGAGAGATCTGTCTCCATTTTGTACACTAACCGCTTTATCCCAAATTTGCTCTCAGACTGGGGTCTCCACTGACATCTTGTGGCCTTTGTGTAACATATCCTAGTTGAAATGCAACTGTTGTATTTTCAAGCAAGTGCTCTTTTCTGTCAAAGGGAGTACAATTCGTTAAAATGTTTTGCTTGCAAAACCTTTTATTTGCATATTTACTCAGGTGCATAAGGAAAAGGAGGATAAACACTAATATTGTGAACAGGAATGTCCCTTCACCTGGGGTAGATATGCTTGTAACATTCAGTGGTACATACAAGTAACCTTAGAAACATTCAAATATAAACTAGGAATTGAAACCAGCTAAAGAGAACATGAGACTGGTTTGGTAAACTTCTGCTGAAAAAGTGAGTAATTGCAGTTCTACATATTAAAACCCAAGAGTTACTGTCCACGATGGCTCTGAACACACCTGCTTCACAAGAAACAGACCAAGTTCATCTTTCTGGGATTTTTTTTTTTTTTTTTTTTTGGTGATAACCTTCAAGCAGGACAATAACTACAGGAAGGAAATGAGTATTTTTCACTGTTTTCCACCCAACACTCCGACCATTACAAATATTGCAAAACTACCCCAAACTAAAATCAGGCTAAGAACCACAGTCATCAGAAGCAGCACAGGCTCACATAACTGCACCATAGCTTCACATGGCTCTCTTGGTTACATGAATGACCTTGTGTGAGCAACTGTGACTCAGTGCTAACATGGATACCAGAGAAAGTGTCAAATGCATTTCAAGATGAACCTGATTTACATAAAAATTGGAAAAACATGACCCAACACAAAAGCCACAGGTGGAAACAATTTACAGGCACAAGCAACTTTAAACCCACAATTTAAACCCAGAAGATGGGGCCCCATTATGTAACATGGACTTGAAACCGAAGTGTCTGACTCATGATATGTAAGCAAGCTAGGAAGACTTCATTTTTGTAATATAAAGCATTAACAATTCTAGCTTTGTCTACAACTGATGATTGCTGGCACGTGGCACCAATGCAATGACATCCCAGGGGACTGCAAACTCAATAGAGTTGGGAATTGCAAGCAGATTTTTATCACCATGGCCTTCTAGACATTTCAGAAAAAGGAAGTATTTCATTCAAGATCCAAGACCATTTCTGACACATCTGTAGCACTTACCAGTTTGACACAAGAATCCTGGAGGTCATTCAAGAAGAGACCAGCCTGGTTATGTCTCATAGGTCCTCAAGCATAAAAGAAGTGTGCAAAAAAAATATTTGACAGGAAGGTAGAGAAATGCACACCAAAGTCATTGTTAGAACTTCCACTATGTAAATACTTTATGATACAGTCTAATTACATGAACAAACACACAAAAGCTAAACATTTGTCTACAGCAGATGCATAGCACCACAGTATACTAATACTCAGAAAATCAAACCACTGAGGTAAGTTTACACAGTAAACAGTAATTAATCCATAGCACAGTCTAACACAGGATTTGATAAAACCCGATAGCATATAAATTAGCAAATAAACCAGTCAATTACAAATTTAATTGCTCTTTGGGCTGAAAATAAGACTGCCTGTAACACAGTGTTGGAGACGAGAACAAAACCAGAAGACTTCTGCACAAAAATTGTCTGTATAAGGTATGATCAAATTGAGGTATAATAAAAATTGGAGAAGCAACATACGTGGAAGTCAGATTATTACTACGCTGCATTTTCTGAAAAGTATTGCTGCAGACTCTGTTATGCATATGAAGAAAGGGAGAGTCACAACTGAGATTTGACTCTGAGACTTCCTGCTACACATCTCAGTTATGTAGTCTCACTACAATCCGAGTATGGCTATTCAAATGCACCACTAAATTTCCTGACAGCTGTCATACTTATGCATAATCACATTAAGTGCTGGCAGCCTTATATAGCCAATCATAGAATGGTTTGGATTGGAAAGGACCTTAAAAATCATCTACTTCCAACCCCCTGCCATATACCAGAGGACATGAAGCTACATAAGCTTATAAAATATTTTAGACACATTAAGGGAATGAAAGTGGAAAGGGTTTTGGTAGGTATATTCCTCCAACACCACCATCTGCAGTAGCTGCATGCTCATGGGAGGTGTCTCGTGCAATTACCAAGCTTCCTTTGTACCCTATCAATTGGAGGGGAAAAAGGCTGTAGATTAGCACATGGCATTTTTTGAACACCCATTCTGCCTTTGCTAGTACATCTGTAAGACTTCAGGAGGTTTACTTAAAGCACACAGTACTGGTCACACTAATCCTAACTGAGATATGAGCCAGTGCTTCTGGAAAAGAAAACAAACAAAACCCCCCATTCTACCCCTCCCCCGCCCCCCCAAAGCCCAACTTCTGATGTAGGAGCATGCTGTATGATAGGAAAAGTTATTCTGTGCATTTATAAGAGAATAAACCAGAATAAAATGTAATATTTATTAGAATTTCTTCCAGTAACAGCATTCAACATCTTAACAAACCAAGTTGGGAAGTCTTAAAAAAATCTAGGATTACCAAAAAAGTTAAAATAAGTTTTCCTTATATTTAATGGCAACAAAGGGGGAATTTTCTATTTAAAACCAAACTTGTCATATAAACAGCATTATTTTAAGAAAATGTGATTAAAATGATATGCAGTTTTCAGAATGGATACACAGTGTATGAATACCAATCTGAATGGAACAGAGGTGCGGAACACACTACCCCTTAAAAATCTCAAAATAGGCTATTTGAAGAAATGGGAGGGAGGAGGATCTTTCTAGTGAAATAATTTAGAAGATAATCACACAATGGACAAAAAAACCCCGCAAGAGTACAGAAGACATTACATGACACCCTCATTATAACACCCCCTCAAGTCTGGTTATACAGTAAATAAAGTTAGTAAAGTGCATCTTTTAAAGACTTGTCTAGTGAAGTAGCTTTTCCAAATATAAAACACAACACAAGACGTGCAGTAACAATTAAATCATAGTTTAAGTTTTTAAAAACTAATATTTAACTTTTCATTCACTAAAGAAGAAAAGTTATAACTGCAGTAGTGTTCACATTATTCTTCAATATGATGCATCCTCATGTGCTTTTATTACTTGGCAAATCTTTAAATATGGAGCATTGCAAAATTATGCAGTTTAAGCAAGAGCTTCTCTCAATGCAATACAATTCTTTGATGGCAGAACAGCCACATGCAGCAGAACCACGTTAAATTTTGGGAAGCTTTGGTGCACTAACGACGGGATTGGTCTCCTGCAAATACCTTCGCCCTGCACTCTTATAGTCGTAGGTGCAGGTGTGAGTCTCTGCATAGCGGTGCGTTGCACAGAAGTTGTTTCCACATCTGAAGAATCAAGAATATGAGAAGTTACAAGCTTTTAGAAGCTTTTAACTCTCTGACATTCTGGGAGCCCTTGGCTTAATTACATTTTGTTAATTTGACATAACTGCTTGGCTTCTAATCGTCCTTGACTGATGGCATTAACTGGTAGGGTAATCAAAATGACATTTTTGAATGTTTCAGTTTTGACCCAACATTCTCTTCAGCTGGAATGTTAAACAAGATCAATAATCCTGGAACCAGCTAGCAAGTATCAAGTACACTTATAAAATAAGAGTTGTGGGCTTTGTTTTATTTTATTTCTTTTTGAAGATCTCGTGCAACATCATTTGGTAGAATTCAGAGGAAAAACCATGGAAATAAGATAATGGCATCAGGTGAAATCTACATAATGCATTTCAATTCAAAAACACCAC
The DNA here is from genome assembly GCA_027560015.1 of Chloroceryle amazona. Classification (NCBI taxonomy): domain Eukaryota; kingdom Metazoa; phylum Chordata; class Aves; order Coraciiformes; family Cerylidae; genus Chloroceryle; species Chloroceryle amazona. Next base: position 19,709 of record JANHFX010000701.1, on the reverse strand, counting down.
ATCAAAATAGGAGTGTAGTTGAGTACAGCTTCTGTCTGGCACAAACTCAAATTAGTCATTTGAGATTAATTAGTAGAGACTTAGTCGGCTGTAAAGACAACAGACAAACTATAGGGAACATGACTTTCGATATGGCTGGCTAAGGGTGCATCTTTCCAATAACAGCTGCAATTTCAGTGAGTTACGATTACAATTTTTGCCTTCAAACTTGACAGCTCAGCAGCTAAGACTCCTAACAGCAAAAAACCCCACATAGTCTGGATGTTGTATCTGATCTGGACAAGTACTTTAAGTAAAGACTGATTAGTGTCCTGTTGCCTGATTATTTTATGAAGTTGCTTCTTGACAGGAAAACAATGACATCATTCAGAATTAGAATTCTCTTGACACGGATTAAGCAATACTTGTCCAAACTGTCATCTCAGTATTAGACTATAATCCTCTATCTATCTATCTAGGCTTTTAATAAGATCTGTAAGCATTCCAGAGGCTTTGTCTGCCTGATAATAAATTTGCTTTTCTTTGGTTCTTGGACCCATAATCACTAGTTCTCATACGACTGCCTTCTCTATTTCATTCAGGTTCCATTCTAGTAAAAGTTCATATGGTTGCTCCTTCTGAAACTAGCATGAACACTGTTCCTGGAGCCGTTCAACGTTCCCCCTTTTTCCGTGCTCCATTTTTAACATTAAAAGCAAGCTGCTTAGTTACTTCCAGAAAAACTGGCAGCTATTTGCTCAGCAGGAAAGGGTGCAGTGCCCAAAACTGTTTCAAAATCAAAACTTGAAGAGTCAGGAGGCAGTTCCTCACCCTGAAACTCTCCAACACAATTCCCCAGTGTCAGAGGTCTGGTTCATTTTGCTGTTTATTGGCACGACCAAGATCAGCTTCAAATGTAGTCCTCACAGTGCAGCAGCTCCCAACCTTGACTGGCTCGTGAGAAATGATACTGAGAAAAGAATGTCTTGTGGGAAACAATACTTTGAGAACCAAGAGCAATAGAGAAAGCAGGGTGGGGGGTTCTGTTGTTTGTTTTTTAAAAGTTTCCAGTGATCATCACCAAGTGCCTGGTCTCACTGTATTGTCTGCAAGTCATGATATGGGGGACCAGTGCTCTGGTGTTCTACTTTTGAGATGCTCTAGATGCTCAAAGGTGACAGAAGTCTCAGAAGAAATAAAACACAGGTAAAAATCACAAAGGTGTAAGGTATAAATTCGTGCAAATTCAAACCATACAGATGTATTGTAATAGGGCCACAATTGGAGGCAGATTTTCTGAAAAGCTGTAACAACTTGTTAGCAAGATAATTATTGTCGAGAAACTTTGCAGAACAATCTGTAGCAAGTTCTCCCCACACCACTATAAAATGTCATTGGTTTTTTTTTGTAATCCCATTCTTTATTTCCTGATATTTTGCATTCTGACACCTTGCATTCCTTACTTTTATCTCAACAGCAAAACAGGTACAACACTCCTGAATTTTAATTCCTAGGGTTTTGCTGAACTGAGAACTGCAACTTTTTTGAGGGTTATCTTTTGATTTGCAATGCTTAAGAAACGCCATGCAGCACAGAAAACCTTTTGGTTTATTCAGCTATCAGTTCTAAACAACAGCTGGTTGTATGCTCAGCCTACCTGCATTCGTAGCTGGTTGCCAATCCTGTTTTCTTGCCACAAAGAAAGCAATGCTTTGTAATTTTCTTTTTTGCTTGAATCAAGCCACTCACAGGTGGAAGATGGGTTGCTTCACCTGCTTTCAGAGGTAGAAAAACAGCAGACATTTTATTTGTACTTATTCCTAATCACAAACTAGTTAAATGTTATCTTTTGAAACCCAGATTCATTTTGCATTTCTTAGGATACTTCAGGTGTGAACTCCAAAGCCTAAATAAAGAGGGGAAAAAACCTCAAATCCAAAACAGAAAACACACATCAAGCCTATGAACATCTTTGGAGAGGCAGCACAAAGCAGGACTTAGACCTATTATTTTTTAACACCTGTTAAAAGTTCACATAAGCAAGGAGTTATGAAGAAATCAAGAAACAGCTCCTAATTGTCTTCCCAAACACAAAATGAAGACACATAATGTGACTGGGAAAGCACCACACACAACGGCTTTCCAAAGAATCAACTAGGTATTCAAGTACCCAGCTTCTAGTATGTTCAATAGCTAGTAACTCAACTTTGCCAAACAAATAATGCAAAGTGTCTCACTGGCACCCCAGAACTGCAATAAAAGTACATTATTAGACGACAGGCCTCTATTTAGCTCCATGGCACTTTTAAAAGTACTAAATCTGGACAATTCCATTCCTCCCAAGAGAATTAATCACACAAGAATTTAACATCTAGGCACAACACATCTATTTTCAGTAGATGTCAAGCATTAAGCACTCCAGTTACCAAGCCTAGGGTAAAAAAGAGTGATGCCTACCACAAAACAAAACCAAAAACCAAAACCCAAAGAAACAAACAAAAAAAAACCACAAAAAAACAAGCCACCCACAGAACAACAAACAGGAAAAAAAAAACCACCAAAAAAACACCCCCCAAAAAAACCCAGAAAAATCTGCACTGTATCAGTAATCTTCAGCATCCATACCCTTATTGCTTCCTCCTCCCTTTTGTCAAATCCTTCTGGCCCAGGCTGTAGTCCTAAAGGCACTGCTACTGATAAATTTGGCTCTGATTTTAGTACACTCAGAAGAATTCACAGAACTGACCTTTTGGAAAATTCAGAACAGAAAGTCACGTTTATGTCTACAGATGATATGAAGATTCTCTGAGCACTGAAAGAGCTAGGCAAGAATCAGTTACATCTACCTAAGATCTGGACAACAACTGTATGTTAAAGAATAGCTTAAAATATTAAAAGTTATACTGTGCTATAGAAGTATAATACAGCAAGGACTTTGAGAGCCATGTGCCTTCCAAAGATAAATGATTCTTATCCTCTATGTATGCGAGATACCACAAAAGGTTAGAGAGTCATCTTCAATTATTATTTAAGTCACATTACTTACCTACTCTTTTCCCTACAGCTGCAATACTTCCATTCATTCCAAGCCCATGCGCAGACTAAAAAAAAAAATTTCCACAAGGAAATTACTAGCAGATGGAAATGAAATGAAAAGTTAAGCAGTCTGATATCATCTTATTTGAAATCAACATTTTATCAATCAATGTACCTAGAAAGAGTCCAAGATGACTTCTGAACCTAAAGCCTTATTCGAAATGACTACTTAATAATCTCCCTATACTTCACAACACACCAAAACAAAGTACATTAGAGATCTGAAGCTAAGCACATATGGAGCCAGTCACAGGGAAAACTTTGGAATAAAAAACAATTAGTGAGCAACAGAAGTCAGATGACACTTCAAACACAGACACTCATAATTCTATCATTACAACCACCAATAATTCTGTTGTGAACTGAACAGCCATTATAATTTTTATGAAAAATTACTTATAGGACCTGTTCAGCTAAATGGGCAGTTAAGGTAGCAACAGGAATTCAGAAAACATTTTAAGACTATCAAGGATTTAAGTACACCTCCCCCTCCTCATATGCCTTCCCTGAAAAGACATATAGACATGCACATGAAAGTACAGTTTTCATAATGCCAGTACCAGAAAAGACAGGAAAATTTCAATTTCTTTGGAAGCATTAGTACTCACTAGAATATATTCAGCAGCTTCATTTGGAGGAGCAGTTTTCCTAAAGCTTTCTTCATGAAAATGCTTCAGGTGTGTAGGTAGTGCAATACCTGAAGTCTGAAACCTGCCTGTCCCACAGGAACTTTGTAAACTTGCCCTGTTTGAGCTTCGGGCCAGCGAAGCCAGAAATCCTAAGTTACTTAGAGAACTCACAGGTTCTTTGGATGCCTTGTTAGCCACATCTGTGAGGTCCCTAGCCTCTGCTTTAGAAATTACATCAGGTCTTTTGCCAAGTGACTCTACTTTCACATTATGGAATCTAGGAGTCCTAGGAAAAGAGGCGTCTGCCATACTACGGACTTCCAGTGATCGAAGCACATTGGGGGAGGCTGTAGATCTCAAGTTACCAGCCTCAAAGCATTTGGGTTGTGCTTGTGGTTTCAGAGAACTGTGATGTGCCACTTGCGCTGAATACCGAAGAGGTGCTAGGAGCAAATTTTTCTGAGGACTTAATTCGCGAGTACTGAGAAGACCAGCCCCCATTGCTGCAGTGCTCAGCACTTTACTAACAGGTTTTCTATGCTGCTCTACAATGTTAGGTTCTTCATCTCCATCAGACAGTTCATGTTCTTGGCTCACCTTTCCTATGTCATATATCTCACTACACTGTTCAGTGGTGCTTGCTTCTGTTAACAAAGCAAAAGCATCTGTTTCAGGTAGAAGTTTTTCTTCTGTTCCATATAGCTCTACATTTGTTAGATTTGGAAACAAAACAGCATCCTCCTCACTTGTTGAGGTCACATTTTCAGATGCTTTTTCTGAATTTGCAGGCAGAGATGAAACAGGAGTCACAATACTATTTGTAGGTAGTTTTGCATTTTCTAGTTCAACACGAGATATTTTCGGTGGTAACCTGATGCTACTAACTGACTGAGACCAAGAGCTGCTCTGCCACGTGTGATCGTCCTTAATAAAGTCATTAGTTGTGGATGGCATTGTTCTACCAGCAGTGGCCAAAGTAGCCAATGCTGAAAGTGCATTCTGAGAAGACTCTGAGTGATACAAATTCCCAGGAGGAGGTAGGCAGGACTGTCCGATATGTGGGAGCACTCTTAAAAAACGGTGACGAGCAGCAGCCACTGAGCCACTAGATGGTCGAGGAGACACTGGAGGACGAGGTTTCACCTTGACAGTTTTCTTAGGCTATTGAAAAACAAAACCAAAAGCCACATACAATAACAATTAGTATTTGAATTACGGTTGCATCCAAGACCCGTCCGAGATAATGTTCCCAGTTATTCAGACACTATAAGGCCAGAAAGAACCAAATCATTCTTTCTGTGGCCTTCCTTTGTTACTAGCTATCAAGATTTCACCCTAAGATCTGAATAATAAAATCAAATATTATAATCAGAAAAGGCTTTTTAGTAAATAGGCCACATGTCAGAGCAACAAAAAAGGGAAGGCAGAAAGCTATCAAAGTTATCAAGATGATATTAGAGTCTCAAACAAGATAAAGAAAGAAAGAAAAGTCTATTGTCTTCATTTTACATCTAGGTAACTTTGACCTAAACACCAACATAATGTTTTCTCTTCTAGGTAATTTCATTGTCATGTTTAACTTTATAGGCTTTTCAGTTACAGTATTTCTAATGAAGTTTCATTTAAGAGAAACATTGACTTTTACCAGAGCAGTACTGCAAAGCAATACAAAAAAGTGTCAGAAGGAAAAAAAAAACAAAACCACAAACCACCAAACAAACAGAAACCTCCCCCAACACCCCTGCCACCCAAAAAAACGTGCCCATGCTAATAAATACAGAACTAGCAGTGAATTCTTTGAATGTGGACAGGTAGATCCAAGTAAAGCCAATGCCCCACAGCAAAGCATTTAGCCAACAGCATTAACTTAAACAAGACTTCATCTGCCCTTGATCATTTCACTTCTCAAGACAGAAAAGTATCTTATCTGCCTTCTAGAAAAGCCAGCATTAGGAAAATGCAAGCAATTTTATGACAAAATTGAAATCACAACTTCACCTTTTTACTCAGATTCATGCTCTCCATCTTTGCCTTGAGCAGTTTCATTTTATTCATAGTAATTGAATTCTCAATAATCTGCTGGCCAGAAGGTGATGCCTCTGTCTCATCTTCCTCATCAGCATATAAGTTATAAACTGAACCACTGCTGAAAATAAAAAAGTTTGTGTTCACCTTCTAATAAAGTAATTTAATTATGTTTTCAATGTATTCTCACAACTAGAAAGTCTTATCCGTAGTTGATCTGTTGACAAAGCATTATGTAAAACTGTACAGAAAGACATTTCAAATCCATTTATTTAAGCACATAAGCATTCCTTATAAGATGCTCACACAAAGTGATGATGCTGAAATCTTCTGGGAAGTTGTTATACCATATACAGTTGGTTCACACTCACTATATATTTTCCCCACAGAGGGGATATCCAGTTCCACAAATGTCTCCTGAAGATATGGCCAAAGCTGTTAACTGTGTGACTCAGACAACAAGCTGATCAGTTTTCCAATTAACCAGACACTGGCATGGAAGACAAGTCCAAATTTCTATCCATCCTGAGGGGTGTTCTCACCATAAATGGAAATGGAGGGGTCACCCATGTGGATGTGATACTCTATTTCTCCTTTTCAAAATAAAAAACAAACACAAAAAAAAAAATAAAAAAAGGATCAGTTTGTGTTTCCAAAAAGTCTAACATTTGGAAAAAAATAAACAGATTAGAATTGCTATTTCCATGGCAAAATACCTTAACTCAGTAGTCACTGGAAATTTCTATCATCTCATTGCCTTTTTCCATTCTATATTCTAAAAGAATGAAAAAACCAATGCTTCCGAGTCAGTACCTGACTTATTTCCTATGAATCAAACACTACTACGCATCCAACATTCTACATTTAAACGAAAGAACCATTAGAAGTACCGAATCCTTTACAAGCTGAAACATTTCCAACACCGTATATAGTACATTTTAATGCATGTTTTATTTCTTCTCTTATGCTGTCAGCACCTAGAAATTGTGACAGTCAGGCCACTGACCTGTGTTTGTACAAATGCCTTCGTAGATTTGTAACTGAAGTTTCTACTTTCTTAAAGAGACCAAGGAAGAACTAAAGTTCATGAGAAAGTCAGCACCAAAGCCAAAAATATAATCCTCTAATTAGATCTGGTATCTTACCTGATTCTTGGAAATGTCCTACTGCCCTTATTCAAGAGCCAGTATTTTTGCACTGACTCTCCAAAGACATTTCCTAAAGTGTAGTCTCTGAAAAGACTTAATTCACCAACTCAAACTAATTCTTTGAGCTTCACTTCCTTCAAGGTAAAGATAGAAAGAAAAGTGGTATGTCTCACATATTTGGTTGGTTATTTTTTTTCCCCCCTTTTTTTGGGGGGGTGGGGAGTTGATTGGTTTTGGTTGATTTGTTCTATGCAAAATCAATTATCTTTTTTAGTGGTTTTGGCAAGAAAAAAAAAACAAAACAAAAAGGTAAGAAAAGGATTTTACGCTTTAATGTGTTTGTAAAATAATTGAAGTTGGACAGGGAGCTTTGTTCACAATTATAATTTTAGCCCATTTTTCAGTGAGTGAATTTCAAATTTACTTTGTCCATAGGCATCAGTGTTTGAGATTTTGCTTGTAAAATGCATGCCTTAAAAATGATCAGTAGCTCACTGAAGCTCTTAACACCACAACTTCAGAAACTTTCTTTTACTCTAGAGACAATAATCATAGTACTTAGTTACACCTTGTCGAGTTTTAACTGTTAACCAAACACAGATAAAATGGTCTGGAGAGCAATACAACAAAACCCTGATTTCTAAATTGCAGTCACTAAATTCTGATCCACACATAAGCAATGTAACAAAAGCTGATAAACGAGTGCCTCAAAATGCTCAGTCACCAATGTACCCACACATATAAACACATTTAACTGTCAGCATGGAGAACACCAGTACTCGGAGCGATCCACAGCCTTTTTCTACAAAGATCAAATGAATGATTTGTTTCCTTTCTCCCTTCCCTTTCCCACTTCTATTTCCCACAATAACAAATTCCAAATTTAGGATTTCTCTCCCCTTGTCCCTTCCCCAAGATTCGTGTCTGCCTTAGTAGAAATGCTAATAAATGGACTCCCATAGAAAGCGTGGAGGAAGAGAAACACCTCAAGCTGAATGTTCTCAACTCAAGCGGCTTCCAACTTAACTGGATCACTTGACCAGTGACAACACATTTCTTAAACATAATGTATTTGACTTTTACATATGCTATGGAGCTTTGAAAGGCTTACGGAGATGCCTTCAAAGAGCCAAAAGAGTGTGGTTTATTCATTTGGTTGGCTACATTTAGCCAATCTCATCTAAATTATTATTTAATCTATACACTAGGATTACCTGTTTGAAAAGTGGTAAGAGTTCAGACAATTATCCATGCTAGTTTTAAATGGGGGGAAAAAATAAAATAAAAATCATCACACACACACAAGAATTTGAACACAGAGAGATACAATTTTCTTTGGAATTAAAATGTAAAATGGAACAATCTGGTAATAAGCAGGGTATTGGAGAGAACAGGAATTATACCTGTCTGTTCCTCTATCCAGGTGTATCCAGCCCAATACAAAACCAAGGTTCACAGTTCTTACTGATGATGGTGATTTTTACCTATTCCAGATCTACACACAATACTGTATATTGCTATTACTGGGAAAGAATGGAGAAGGGGCTTCAAGATCAGAGATCCAAACCATTTGTATCTTTCCTCCTCTTTCCCTCCAGTAACTGTATACCAACACTAGCTCTTGCTACACTTCGTAATGATGTGGGAATTCAGCCTTTATATTTCATTCAGCCTACAGTACAGATGTCTTAAAGTTTATAAGAGTAAAATCACTCTGAATATAAACACATTGAATGATACTGAATATAATAAACCCAGTACAAAGCTCTTTATTTCACTTTGCAAACAGGAACAAGAGTTGTTACTTAAAACAGCGCAAGCTTTGGAAAAAATGGAGCTAGTCCCCAGAAAAGGGACTCCTTTCCTTAGAGTTGTACAAATATTAAGTTCTTCAGGGGATTAAAAAAAAAAAAAAAGAGACCTACTCAAAAGCTGCAGTACAGACAGAATCTAATATTTTTAATAGATATCAATTTTGATAGCTTTAGAAAAAAGCTACTAAGCTGTTGACTACAAGGTAGTAGCTTGAGTGACATACTTGCTTTTCTGATAACAGTACTTTGATTCTGTGGCAATGACTGAGACAAGCTTGGTACCTCAACAGTAGCTAATCTGATGCCTAACTATGTCCATAGCCCAGTTCTATTGACAATTATTTCAGTATATTTAAGAAAAAAACAAAAACAAAACAACAAACCCAACAACAAACAAACAAACAAAAACATCAAAACCCAAACCAAAACACTCCCACCCCTACCCCACCAAAACAAAACCACAAAACCACCACAGTTTCTCCGAAACGTCAGACAAACACTCTCAGGATTTTGCACTGCCAATGTACCATCTTCCTAACTAATCACTTGGTCAAGTCATAGTCATATGAAAACATATCAAAAGTTTATACCATGAACAGAAATGTTTATAAAACTAAACAAGTGCTTTAAGATGGAAGAGAAACTACTTAGCAAAAGTTATTATCTTTCTTTCTTGCCAACTCGACTCTCCTGCAAAATGTTGCCTTTCAGAAAGGGCTTAGAACATTGAGAATTGGCTTAAGCACAAGGTCAGTTTTATCTTGCCCTGGATCCACGCAGTGATAGGTGATAATGAGTATGACCACTGAGCACAAAGTACAACTACATTGTTAGGCCACCCAGTCACAGCTTTCCAGTAGCCCTTAGGGCACAATTCTTGCAGTATTCCAGCTATATTTCAGATATTCTTTATCCAAAGTCAACAGATGAAGCTGAAAATTATACAGCATCCCCCTTTGAAGAATAATACAAAAATTAAAACCAACTTTACCTCAAAGACTCAGATAATGGTGTTAAAGTGCCATCTCCCCGGTCTACAACTCGGAAGAAATTCAACTGATCTCCTTCTCGATATACTAAGAAGGTAACTTGCTTGTTGGATGGTCCTTTCTCCCAGACTTCATCTCTAGTGGGATCCATGTACTCAGCCATTTCCCTGATAGGGTCTTCCACAGGAACTACAAAGAATCAAAAGCAGAACCAGACCAAATTATTTTTATTAGTAGTATTGTTTCAATCACCTTTGAGAGCTCAGTTTAGTTTACAGTGGGAATTTCCAACCTAGAAGATATGCTGAGTTTTTTCCAAATGAAAATTATCAAGTGATTTCTCCATTTTCATTCCTCTATAGATGATCCACATAATCAAGTTTATCATAAGACCAAAACAATGTCTGATTCTTACTAACCAGATTTGTAAAACTATTTGTGTAATGACATTACAGTATCTTTTTTTTCCTCTAAGTGAAAAACTGCTGAATTTAAGACTTAATGATTCTATGCATACAAAGATACTGGTTAAACTTAGGGTAAACAAAATGAAAAGGATGGGGCACTTGGTACGCTGAGGAAGATGGAAAAAATCCCCTCTATTACATTATTTTTCCAGTAAATTTGGAACTGAAATCTGCTCATCTAAAATGCTTAGCTAAGAGAAGCTGTTTACAGTAAGATGTTGCATGAAAACTGGTATATTTAACAGAGTTAACACTTACCTCTTCTAGTGTTAATAGGTCCACCTCTCATAGCCAGAACTAACTTCAGAGTGCAGCCTTCTGCAATGCTGTAAATAAAATAAATGCTGTCAATTCTATCGCTTATGCTAACAATCATTTAGAAACATTCATTTATTCTTTCAGCTTTATTCTAGACTTACTTATAATCATTCAAACAATAGTCATCCTTCAGTTCTGTATTATTCCAAATTAAGTGCTGCTGAGAGACAGGAATACCTAAACAAAACAAACAAACAAAAGACTATTAAAACTGGAGCGTGGTGAGAGGGCTTTGGGGAATTCTGCATTTTGAAGAACATGGGGGAAATGGAGAAGCGAGAAGGTGGATCACAAGGAAAAGGAGAGGAAGCAGGACAAGGACAGGCACCTGAGCAGTCTTTGCTCATAATTATCCGACCTCCCAAATAGTTACTAAGAACAAAGTTGATTTTCAGTGGACTTGTGATCACACAGAGTTCAATCTTTTGGCTCAACAAGGGGTCTGCAGAAGTATTCAGTTACTTCAGCCTTACTGAATACTTGCTCTTTTCCAGTCACCGAGTGATGGAGGTTTTTTCCTGTTATCCATACCTCAGAGCTTTATCTCTACTGACAGGAGAAACGAGATAAAACTTATTGACTACAGAACTGCTGAATAATTTAATCACAGACTGATATTCTGTGTTACAGTGAAGACATGTTGGCAGCTCTATTACAGTGGCAACAACTGTAACTTTTTACCACTACTTGGTGTGGAACCTGAAAGTCCACATGTACAATACAATACCACAGCAGTTAGTCAAACTTTGTACTGCAAAGACTTATTTTGTTGTAGGTGTTTTTCTAGGCCACCAGAACATTTTACTACTTATATTCAGTCATTTACAATTCAAGTTGTGGGACAGACTTGGCTTTTTTTAATAAAAGAAAGTAAGCATACTGAATATTTGTTCCTTATTAAAAATCTATATTCTACATAAGGATTACAGTTGTTTCTTTTTGCCTGCATAGTCAACTCACTTAGATATAGATGTAACATGGGGGTGCTGGTGGATGAAAAACTGAGTATGAGCCAGGTATGTGCCCAGTATGAGCCCAGAAAGCAAATCACATCCTGGGCTGCATCACAAGAAGCATAACCAGCAAGTTGAGGGAAGTGATTCTCCCCCTCAACCCTGTTCTGGTGTGACCCCACCTGGAGCACTGTGTTCAGCTCTGGGGCCTCCAGCATAAGAAAAATATGGACCTACTCAAGCAGGTCCAGAGGAAGACCACAAAGATGACCAGCAGGCTGCAGTACCTCCCCAGTGAGGACAGGCTGAGAGAGTTGGGGTTGTTCAGCCTGAAGAAGGCTTCAGTGAGCCTTTATTGCAGCCTTCCAGTACTTAAAAGAGAGCCTACCGGATGGGGAAAGACGCTTTGTCAGGGGGCATAGTGACAAGGTGAGGGGTAATGGTTTTAAACTGAAAGAGGATAGATTGAGATTAGATATAAGGAAAAAATTGTTTACTGCGGGAGTGGTGAGACACACGAACAGGTTGCTTAGAGAAGTGAATGACCCATCCCTGGAAGTGTTCAAGGCCAGGACAGATGGGACTTTGAGCAACCTGGTCTAGGGGAAAGTGTCCCTGCCCATGACAGGGGGAGGTGGATCTTTCAACCCTCAACTCCCTTCCAAATCATTTATGATTCATCCTATGATAATACACATGAAAAATACTACACATAAGGTGGTACAACCTCAGATCTTCATACATTTTTACCAGAATGTTGCCACTTTCCAAATTTTAGGTAGAATACAAACTAGGACAGTTATGAAAGGTGAAGATGTATCAGATCACCCCGAAGAAAAAAAAGTTAAGGCTAATAGGAAGATGGATAGTTGTCTTTTTACCTTTGGAAGAAGAAAAAGAAAAATGTAAAAAAATCTGCCCTTTACTAGGAGCAAGTAGTACTGTTGGTCAATTTTTCTAGTGAAATTCAGGTAATCAAGATCTCACTGTGCATTCCTGACAAATTGTAATTAAAATGAAAATCTACAGAGACTAAGAATTGTTCTTTCAACAAGGTGTAAACACTAGTTTGCAGACTAAAAAGCAAAAGCTATAAATATATTTTCCAAAAGGTTACATTAAATTAACTGTATTTTATACTTTATTATTTGCATGTTCAGATACTTAAAAGGAGATGCAAGTAGCAATGCTACACAGTCAGGTCTCCCAAAAGACACCTGGCAAGACAGCAATGCAAAGATCAGCGTCTTCCAAGTGGTGTGTCCTCTGAAGTCCACAGGACACTTATGAGGTGAATATGTTCATATTGTAGACAAACCAGTGCCACTACACTGCCAACTATTTAATAAATGATGTTTCAAGTCTGCAGCATAAGCAAAACGAGAACAAGCCAGCAACAGCCAGCAAGTCTCCAGCGAAGTTCTTTTCTGTGCTGTTTTGCAGTATTCTGCTTACAAACAGCCATTACTGTCTCCATTTGTTATGGTTTCAGCAGCCTCCAAGGAGTAATTTCCAATTACTTTGATAAACTGAGAGAGTATTTGTTTAAAAGGCTGGCTTGCAACTGGCAGTGCTGTAGTGAAACATGTTTTTGTTCATTTAAGGACAGCATATTTTTGATGAAATAAACAGATGAAAAGACTATCCTCTGCTCTAATGGGAAACAGACAAGTCATTACTACTAAATCCCTAAGAATTCTGAATTTATACACAGAGGAAATGTATGTGCTTTATAGGTTCAGGTGCAGGAAAGATACACATCAGGTGTCCCTTTTCTGTTCTGTAGTAAGGCTTTTTTGAGGAAACATAAGCACATGGGATCACCATGTGAAACTGTCAACAAATGAGACCTGCAAGATATTAATTCACTGTCCCATCTCCATAAGCAGCATGTTTCACTAAGCTGCTCTAAATCAGTCCCAAGAAGAGAGGAAAGCAGGTCAATAAGCTACATCTCAATGCTCAACTGGAAGTGGGTCAGCCAGGTGATGCTCTAGGAGAACAGAAGCATCTGCAGACTGTCTACGGAAATGGCTGCGGACACACTAACAATCTGACTGACTAAAATGAGGGAAGGAGAGGACAGGTACTGTATCCTGGCTCCGAATCGGCGAATCAGATACACCTTAGAGCTTCATTCCCTTATTCTTCCTTCTAGCATGCTAAGTAGGTTCACCACAGAAACTGATGTGGTCAAGTCTGACACAGAAAAACCACCCTTTAGATTTCAGAACAAACTAGATTTTATGTTGTGGGTAGAAGTTTACTATGTTTAAAAACATTGTAACACTTCAATGTCAAAGTTGAAACATTTTTCATCCAATGTTGAAATTGCTGTACAGTTTCTTAACAATTACTTTTTGTTCCTGGTTATAGAGACACTGGGCTGACCTACACTTGGTAGAAAGAAGAGGTACAAAGGTTCACAACTTGTAGCAGCTGGACCATTTTCATAACCATCAAACTCCACCAGCTATGTTAGTGCAAATGATGGTCAGTACTGACCTACTCTCTATCTTAAGGACTGACAAAGGAGAGACTGTAACAGTGACTCACCAGCAACTGAACACAGGCCCACCACATTTCCTGACAAAGGTGACCTTATTTACACCTTCCAGATGCTACTCTAACGATCTGATCTGGGCACAGCCTTGCAGGAGTGTTTTACCAGCTCAGACAAGGAATAAGCCTTAAAAAGCTTCATTAACTTCTAAGTCTCCATCAGCACAATGCAGGAAAATGACAAAGCAAATGGGAGACAAAGGAAAATGAGTAAACATAAAAAAAAAGAAAGATGGGTTCTATTAAAAACTTGTTTCAATTGTGCAATCCACTTACTCCAACCCTGACAGAAGTACAGCTATTTTCTCTAGTGAAAGCAGTAATAAATATCATTATGACACACTCTGAATTCACAGAAAACTGAAAGAAATTACAACATCCAAAAGAAATCTGCTTGATACTCATCTATTTCCTTTCACTTAAGGTGAAACTGCCTTATAGAGGCAGCAAAATCACAACAGCATAAAGACCAAAGAAAAAAATAACAATTCTCATGATGAATTAGGAACACATACACTTACAACAAAATTATTGATGCATCTGTTGTTCTCTGATGAACACAACCATTCCAAATTAAGATGTACTCTGAAACCTAGTTCTACTTTTTCTTTACAATAATACCAGAACAGAACACCTAAATTTTCATCCAAAAAGGTAGGTGTTTCCAATTGCAAGCAGCCACTGAACAAACCATGACTGAGGTTTGCTCCCCCCCTTATTTTAAATCTAGCTACATAAATGTAGACTTTAGCACTCCACACTGCAAACTGTAGATTAATTCCTGCAAATTGCTGATGGTGATAATAATACTGCCAACACCAAATCCCAAGCTGCCCTTCCTTCCTTGAGACTCAATCCTATCTTACAGAACAAACATGTTTACAGGTGTTATCAATGGTTCTTTAATAGTATATTTCTAGTATTGATTAATTGGTTTACCTATCTGAATGCTCCTTATAATATTTATTATTTTAAATTTTATAGAAGGCATCTCTCGATGAAAAACACTAAACTTTGTCCAGCCCAGCACCTACAAAAACGTGTGCAATAAAGGAAGCAAGAAGAGATCTTCCCAGAAAAAAAAAAAAAGACAAAAAAACCCACCCACAAAATCAACAAACACTATTCCTCTTTCAATTAAATTCTGTTCTTTTTAAGTACCATTCATATGTTAAAGCTCAGTCTTTCATGTGATCCTGTCCATCAACACATTCAATACGAACAATCCACAAGAAGTAAAACCAATGGAGTAGGTAGTGCTGCTGGCTGTGCTTATTCTAGCTTTTATGCCACCAGTAGAGACAAAGGGAGCTATTTCTTCTCCAGGGTAGCATTTTAAAAGGTCATTCAGTGAATCTGAGACTAGGACTGACTTACCCTAGGTGGCTCCAAAGTCAAAATTATAATAGATCTAAATTTTTGCATGCCAAGTGCTTACTTCTCATGGAACATATCTGAGTACGAATATCTGAATCCCATCCAAAGACACATCAGACCTGCTTTAACTACTAGGTTCACAATACAATTTCAGATGCATTAGAATCCATTCATAAGTTTTTACCCATATTCTTTACTGACTGAAATTAACTACACAAAGAAAGCTGGAGCTCTTTCTTAGTAAGGTACCAATGTCTGCTACAGCTGTCTAAACAAACTTTTTCCACATAAGATCATTAAACAGGCACCAAGAATAACAAGCAGTAGCAGAAGCATACAAAATTCCCAACATGCCATCCATATTATCCTTTCTTATTACAGTGCAGATAATCTATCACTATTGATATTCCAGTTGTTGACAAAGATCAGTTTGTCTTCATGTAGTTTTATCATTAGCCTCTTACAACCAGAAGCATTGGAGACATTTCAGTAGATTTGTTAATTTCTGATACTATTCTAGATTTTGGAGATCTCAGGTTTTGGATCATTTTCCCTGAACTTGACTTTTTGTATGCTTTACATACCATCATCCCCATCACCCCAGTGAGTCCACAGAGACCATAAGCATACTAGGGACCCTATACAGGCTCCCAGCAGTGAAGGAGGCATTCTCCAGCCAGAAGGGCAACTTAAGTGAGAGGTTCGCATCCCATGAAAGTTGAGATGATACAGTAACAAAAAGTGATAAACCACAGCAGAGGAAGGAAGAGTTGTAAGCTGCTTCCCATGCTAAATCACAACAGCAAAATTACTTTAGGATTTTTTGCATCCCATCCGGGTGACTAATTGCTGGAACCTGTGCACCGTAATAGGAACTTTTTCAGTAACAAAGTCAATTAATTTTTTTTTTTACATGCAATAACAACCCTAAATGCAACATAAAATTAATTTGCCATTGTGTATCTGTCCCCTTCACACATAACCAATCAGTTAGTTTTCATTCTGCCTCCCATAAATCATATTAATCAGGACATTACAGATATTTTTAACTTCTTTCTGGAGTAGCAAGGTATTGCAATTGACTTCTAACAATTCAATGATAAGCACCAGTGAACCATTGTCTTCCATATTTTAATGAAATTTATTTACTAATGAAGTCTATACAACAGGCACGCAAGCCATTAATTACCTTATCATCCTATAAGCTACATGTCAACAAAATTCTGAATGAACAATGTTCTAACTTTATTATTGAGCTGTTCTTCTAGTAAGAAATTAAAATACTTTTTGTAAGCTAGGCACATCCAGTGCACAATAATAAGCTGTAGGTATAATTAGATGCATCTATTCACAATCTAGCAGTTTGGACTACAAGAAATTCAAATTTTTCTTTCTCACATCTCCCACTCGTTTCTCCATACATCCGTTAAAGCTCACTCTTTCACTTCTACTGCCCAGACAGCCTGCCTCCTCCTGTACTGCATTGCTTATGCACCCTTTTAATTCACTTTCAGTTAGCATTCTGTCACATATCTGTTTGGATCCCTCCTACGCCTACATTCTATCATGGAAAAGAAAAACTCTCTTCTTGTTTCACCTCTAGCCTCCAGGAGCATCTCAACACACCCTCTGTCTTGTGATTAATTATGGGCCATCCACAGGAAACAAAAACATTTCCATGTAGCCTCAATAATAAAGGTACACTGCTGTAGGTTCTAGTTACCTGCATGGTGGACCTTCTACTATGTGACCTTATTAGCAAAAAGTCACTCCTAGAGCTGCAGTGCTTCAATGTTTTAAGACTTGTGCCAGCTAATTTTATTCCCTGTCCATTAGTTTAGGTTTCTGCAAGAGGCTGAGAGTATCTTAGATGCAAACCTGCAGCATCATACTACATCTCCCAGAGGGCAAGTTCCATGCTGACAGAAAACCATGTATGGGTATACTGGGGAGAAAGAGGATCCCTGTGCTTAAAATCAGTGGCTCCAGTACTCTCAGCTTTTACAACTACACAGTTTTTTAACTCCACCAAAGTGAGAAAAAGGATGCAATGCTTCCAGATACGTATACTTCGAATATACGTATATTTCGAATCATGCTCTTTCATGCAGGATCATTCTTGTAGAGCAAAGGGGTGAGAGAGAGCTAACCTACACCTTTTCTCCTTGCATTAGCACCATTTGCCTCGTAACTTAAAGGAGCCTTTCCTCTGCAAGACGTGCCAAGTTCATCACTTTAAGACAAAGCATTGCTCAGTTAGACCTCTACCAGCAAAAGATCACTCACCTAAATAAAATTCAAATCAGCAACTTCAGGCTCTCTTTGGGATCTGCCTGCACTGCAGTTGCTCTTGTGACTGCAGTATCTTAAACAAACCATAAACTGACTAATCTAAGAATCAACAACCTTAGCACCTAGTTTAAAATATGCTGATAGTTACTACACAGACACACGGCAAGGCTCGAGTTTATAGCCTTGCTAATTAACAACTTATGTCAGAGAATCTTTTCAACACCAAGAATACGATATCCCATATAATCAAAATCAATTAGTGATTCATCGCAGACTTTTTTAAGATTTATCTTAATAACAATACACAAAAAAGGCAAAAAAAGAAAACAAGTGCAAAAATACTAATTTTAGTGAAGTCGAAGCCACAAACTCATATGAAAAGGAAAGAACAGAAAATCAGTGCAATTCCAATTCAACCTAAGCCATGAAACTAGCACCTAGTTTATATATGTATTACTGAAGAAATAATTTCAATTATCTGGTTTGATTTTAGAAATTATAATTTGTGTAACAAGACTTGCCCTAAGGTGATAACATTTACACTGAAATAAGAGAGAATAGTACCTTCCAGTCTTTGAATTTTAGCTTTCACAGAAATAACTGTTTCAAAGGGGGAAACTCGCAGTTCAAAGCATGTTCCTGTGAGCGTTTCAATGAAGAGCTCCATAGTTTCATAAAAAGGAAGCTTGTAGTGAAATGGTCCCATATTATCTTCATTGAAAAAAGGAGGCTCTTTCTTGTTGGCCATTACAAAGGATTTACAACTTCCTTGTAAGAAGATCTGTCAGGAAACTACATTCCACTTCTAGCCAAGTCAGCTTTGAGGACAGTTGCTGTACGCTGCTGTTCATGTTTGGGATTTTTCACCTATAAAGCAAACAAGCATAGTTCTAGCAGCGTCTGAACGTAGCTGTTAGAGGGTTTTAATTTATTCTTGATGAACAATAAAATAGCTATTAAAAAGCAGTAATTACTATCTAGGTAGTGAAACGGATAACCAGAAACGATCTTTATAACATCACTGTTTTAGGACTGTCAGTCAGCATCCCAGATCCTACCTACTACCTTTATTATTTCGGTTTTCAAGAGACACGACAATCCGACCTGCGATATTAACGCCCAAAGCCTCGTGACAAAGGCTGAGCCCTCGGCAGAGTCAGAGCTAGAGAAAAACTCCAGAAGGAGATAAAAAAGAGGCTCTCATCGGGGCTCGGGGAACGCGGAGGAGGGAACAGCAGCTTTGCCCCAGCCCCGGCAGCGCCAAGCTCCCGTCGGCCCAGTCCAGCCCTTGCCTCAGCGCGGCCCCCCGCACCGGGCGGCAGGGCGGACCCAGGCCAGCAGAGCGGAGCGCCCGCAAACAAAGGAGCGAGAACAGTTGCCCACCAACCCCCCCGCCCCCCGCCACCATATAGCCTCGGGGCGGCATCATGCTCCGGGCAGGACGCGGGGCCCCGCCGCCCGTTCCAACCATACTCCCAGACCGCCGTCGGGGGAGAACCGTCCCCCTTCCCTCCAGGGGCGCACTTCGCGCCGGCAGAACCGGGGGAGCGAAGGAGTCAGAGCACCGCCCCTCTCCCCCCACCGCTATCGGCAATGCCGCCGCTGGGCCCCCGAGGCCGCCGAGACGGTCCGCAAGGGGAGGAGGGAGGGTGGGGTCTCATCTCACCTGCCGCCGCCGGCCCGCTCGGGGGTAGACGCGGCTCCTCTCCCCCCCGCGCAGCCCCGCCCGCCGTGCCTCACAGGAGCTCGCCAGCCCCGACGGGCCTCATGACAGCGGGAGCCGCCCGCGCCGCCACTCGCTCCCCGGCAGCCTCCGCGCTTACCTAGTCTTTATGACATCCCCGCCGGGCGTCCCGCTACGAGCCAATGCGATGCCCGTTCTCATCCAGCTCATCCAATCAGCTCCCTCGAGGGGCGGCGCTCCTGCCGCCGCCAGAGGCGGGTGTCCGCCGGGCCGGGCCGGGCCGCTCTCGCTTGTGGTGGGCGGTAAGGCGCGGGGCGGTGGAGCGTGCGCGGCGAAGGACCCGGATGCAACGCCCCCGCCGCGAACAACGGCGGCC
>JANHFX010000700.1:66919-89087 GCA_027560015.1 Chloroceryle amazona | reverse complement strand
ATGTCAGCACAGCCTCTGCACGCCACCAGCACAGCCTCTGCACAACACCAGCACAGCCTCTGCACGTCGCCGTCACCTCCACCTCCGAGACGCGGCTGTCGCGGACGAGCCTTTCACAGTGACAGCGAGTTCGGTTTTGTGTGGCCCTCCCAAACTAAACGCCCTCGGCAGTTCCGCGGGACGGCCTGGCCGCGGCGGCCGCGCCGGTGCCGGGGATCGCGCCGCCAGCGTTCAAACGGAACCTGGATTCGACACAGTGTCAGTTACTTGTGAAGTCGTGTACCTTAAGCAAATCATCGCTGTTTCTACATCGCTGCTGGGGCAGCGCAAAAGCAGCTTTGCCAAACAGAGTCTCCCAGAGCGGGAAGTGAACGAATTCATTTGGTTCTCCCCTCCACACCCCACTGGTTATTCCGCCAGGAATTCCTCGAAGGTGCACGTTGTTGGGAAAGGCAAAACTACAGTCAATGCTGAATGGAAGAAAGCAGCAGTAAGTTTTCAACACTGCTACGACGACAGCAAAATAGTCAGTTCTCGATGATTCTCTTTCCACTATACAATCTTTTTTAGTGCAGTTAAATTACAGAAAACAAAAACAACAAAAACAAAAAGAAAATTGCTTTGGAAAAAAAGCCAGTTTGTCCAGTCTGGTCCATATACAGTCCAAGTGTGTGAAGTTATGGTCTGGGGAATGAGAGAGGCTCATGCAGCCTCCTTGTCCTCTCAAATTTATTGCTAATGACTAGAAATTGAACCTAATCAACCACTTCTGGTTAAGCTCATTGTACTGCGGCTATCGTAAGTTTCTTTTCAGTATGGTAAAAAAAAGTCCACAGCTAAAAATCTTACAGGTTTGAATTAAAACCAGGATTATAGTAACTTCCCCCGGCTCATAAAGCCACCACCTTGAGAAGTGTGCAAACAGGATTAAGGATTAACACTTTCCTTTAGAGCAGAAACAAAGAAGGCAGACAAGAGAAGCAGGGGAGAGCTGGCTACGGGACATGGCTTTCGTGTCTGGGCAGCGTGACAGAACTGACTCCACACCTCCTTCGGCTACAGAGTCCGTCAGGATCTACACGAGCGGTTCTGAAACACTGGCTTAAACCAAAAACAGAAGGGAAGAAACGAAGGCATTAAAATTCAGGCAATGTTTCAAGAGTTGATCATCTGGCAACACGGCTGACAGGATGGGAACGTTAAAAATTAAGTGCAGCATCACAACCGGTGGAGGCCCTTTGTGAGAGGCCCGCGTGTGTCAGTCAGTTCCAGAAAAAAAAAGAAAAAAAAGGGAAAGAAAAAAAGAAAAAAAAAGAAAAATGACAAAGAAATAGTCACACGATCTTTTTGATGCTGTGACGTTTGAAGCTGCCAGCGCTTCGCTGCTTTTGCACTTGGCTGGCGGAGCCGTGGCGCATCCTCCCGCTGTTGGCGTGCCCGGCGGTGGGCGAGAGCTCCACGTTCTCCTTGTCGATCCCTGCGGAAACACAAGGGCAGAGGTTACGCTCCAGCCTGGGCTGCTCCCGGCACTCGCCCCTCCGAGGACCCCGATTTCTACACCGCGGGCTCCTGGCCGTGCTGACAAGTGGCGGTTCATTCGAACCGGCGACCGGCACCAGCCGCCAGCAGCAGCGCCGCCTGCCCGGGGATGCGGCAGAACCCCCGTCACCCTCTGTTTTTCAGGAAAAATGCAATATTCTCTGTGGCAGCTGCACCCCAGAGGCAGGGAAGCAGCGCACAGCCGCTCGCTCACCGCCCTCCAGCCCAGCGGGACTGGGGACAGGAATGGAAGAGTCAAAGCAAGAAAATGTGGGTGTCCTGGTTAAATAACGAAGTCTACGTAGGTGAGGGATTTATGGAGGAAAGCAAAACAGCACAAGTGATGCTCAGCTCCATGGGTAGGCTCATGCCCAGCCAGGTGGTGGCTGGGTGCATGGCTGACCCCCCCAGTGTCCCTCTCCCCGCTTTTCACCACTGAGCAGCTCTCTCCTGGCACCGGAGGACTCCTCGGTGAGTGGGGGTCGGCCCGGCTGGGTCCTCTCCGGCCTCCTGCCCACCCCGGTGTACTCCCCAGGGGCTGAGCGGGGACCAGAGCAGGCCCTGCCTGCTGCTCAGCACCGGTTTGGTCACAAACCCAGCATGGGACTCAATTTTAGCCGGTGTGACACAATCTTACAGCCGCTGAGATCTCGCAGCAGACAAATCAGACACAGCCACTCCCTGCGGTCCTGGAGCATGGCCAGTAACTTTTCCAGGAGCAGCTCCATGACCCCGTGTCCAGCGAGAGCCCCGGCTCCGAGCAGGTAAACACCTCCACGTGCTGAGGCGCGACACCTGCTCACAGATCTACGCAGAGCTTGTCGCATTTCAACATGACTCCTTCAGATAATCTTTTTTCCCCTCTTAGAGCTGCAGATTGAATTTGCCATTACTTTAATCTGGCTCCAGCTGTAAAAGACAAAATGCTCTTGCCTCCCAGCACCCCTGATCTGTTCCAATCTACAACGGGAAAATAGCCAGGGGTATGAAGTGCTCCCTGAGCTCACCTGCTCAGCTCTCCAAACACAAGCAGGAATTTCATTTAGTACAGGAAATGTCACAGAAATGTCCCCACAGAGATGATGGGTTCCCTCCATCCCCGAGGCATTTGTACCAGCACCTGTACCCACTGCAAACACTGAACCCTTCCAGGCCACAAAGCCCCTCCTGGCTCTAGCTTTGAGAGGACTGAGCAAATGAAAGAGTTTGACTCCAGTCTCTCTTCTGCTTTTGCAGTGTCTGGGAGGAAGAATCAACAGATGGTTAAATCTATGGGCTTCTTCCAGCCAAAACCCAACGACTGCTACTAAAGAGGGGAATGGCAGAGAGAAGGTGGCTCCTGTGTGAGCCCACAGAATTCTGCTGCAATGGCAGAGGCTGATTCTTGCTCCCAGAGAAGATTCGTGCGTGTTCAAGTCCCTACAATTCCCCTCGACACTGAATCTTGGCTCACAGATGAAGATCAGCGGAAGTACCAATCGGTGTTTGGTGGTCCCTGCCTCGTTCTGCACCCAGCAGGATCAGAACTCAGGCAGGTGTCCAGGGGACAGTGAAGTGCCCGAGTGCAGACACAACTGCTATGATTAAACCCTGGCAAACTGAGAGGAAAAGGAAAATAAATAAATAAATCAACAATTAACTTTTTATGGGAACAACTGAAACAGTTTTTTTATGAAGGGTATGATCAGGATCCAGGCACAGAAGAGGTGAGTCTGGAAATCCTCCCACGAACTGCCAAAGTTCAGCTCCACCAGAGGCAGGCGGCGGCTTGTGGAGTGCACGATGAGGATGAAACCCAACAGGCTTTACAGCCACGTGCACAGACTTTTCTGAGAAGCTCTGGCTGTGCTCTGCAGGACCAGGTAACTCTGTTACGTTTTACTAAAAGAATAACATCAAACAAACCTCAAAAGTCAAGTGTAAACTTCATGCTGACCACACTTGGAAGCCTTGGGTTATGAGCCGTTCCTCCAGCAGCTCGTGACACAGCCAGTGACTCGAAGATCCAAACACTGAGCCTCGTGTTTATTGCAGACATGCTCCCAATCAATTATTATTTCTGTGCTGACGCTACCGCGAGTTAATCACCCCTGTAGCGATAGCTCAGTGTAGCTGTCACATCACTTCTGCAACCGTGGCTGTTTGACGCGTGTTTAGCACCGCTCGGGCAACACGTGCAGCACGGGAAGGAACAGCAGGAAGGGTGTTTCTAGGCAAGGGGCTATAAGTACAACCAGCAGCAAAAAAGAGGACGTCTGACAGTGAATAAAAAGGTTAGAACAAAAGCCTGTGACAATAAGTGGCATCTCCACTGTTGTGTCTCATCCCTATAGGGATCGGATTGGCATTAGCCCCACATTTCACACGCATACGGGGGCGGCTGCAAACTCCAGCCGGGAGCTGGCGGCGGTGTCCTTCCCCTCCTCGCAGGGCTGCGAGCTTACAAACCCCGCAAACGACAACGAGAACAGGAGGCAACCCAGCGGGGCGAGCTAGAAACCCTCTGCTGCTGCTTTTTTCTTACTTCTCCAGACAGAAGCAGGAGTCAAATGGTGTCAAGCTCCCATTTTAAGGAACATGTGGCTGCTGCGCTTCAGCCCAAAGAACTTGTGTCTGTTTTCCAGCGGTGTGCAACTGAAGTTAAAGCTGCCTGCCAGTGAATCTAAAGAGCCCAAATGAAACAGTTCATCTTCGTTTAACAGCTGCAGCAATTTCACATGTGAAGCATCCACTTCTCTGTTACCAAACATCTTATTCTTAAGGATGCGACTGACTTTCTTTGCCTGCTCTACCATCAGGTGTTTTTAGCATCACACAAGAAATGCAACAGCTTAGCGCTTACACCGAAGCCATTCCCGTGACAAAAGGATCAGTAAATCATTTCTCATGCCGCAAGCCCAACCCCTAAAGCAGATCAAGCAGCATTTCGTGCAAATAGGATGAAAGTAGAGTGTACCTTGATGAGGAAGTTGCATGAAAACTGCAGATTTAGAGCAAGGCAGAGAAGCTTCACAGACACAGAATGAAAGAAAAGATGTAAGTGAATAATGTCCATGAGAAGAGGAAGGGGAGGGGAGGGAAAGGAGAAGAGATGATGTCAGACAAAACATTTATAAACAGTGATCTCCTCTGGTTGTTTCCAGTTGCAACAAAATATTTTTTTCACTTATCTGCAACTTAATACATTTGTAATCTCAATAAAAAACTCACTCGGCTGAAGCTGTTTCTTCAACAGAGTGTGAAGTAATCCAGCAGCGCTCCTGACCGGGGTATCCGTACTGCTGCTCGGCAGTTCTCAGACCAGAGTCAGGGGGTGACAGCTCTGCATCCCTTATCACTCCCACAGTCACCTTCCTGTTTCAGGAAACCCCGTGGGCCACCTTTCCCCAGAATTCTTTCGCCAGTGATTTTTATCCCGGCAGATACGGGGTCTTCCACCGCCCGCTCCCTCGCTCTTGTCTCTACGGCGACGGCACCGCCGCAGACCCCCCGGCGCAGTCGCGGTGAGCACCAGGTTCACGTGTGCAGCTCTGGAGCTGCATCAAGTGCCAGACGGCCAATTACATTTGTAATACAATTGAATAGCTTAAAAAGCAAAGCGTATTTTATGCAAAGCTGCACCGCTTAACATACCAGTTTAAACCAGTGAAGCTGTACGTTGATTACAGTGGAGCAATGTCATAAACGTGGGATGAAGGAGCACAATGAAAAGCTCCGTGTTGTGACGTAGTGCACAGTTTGGGAAAGCTGCTGATCAAACCCCAAGTCTTTGTACTCAAATAGCTAGAACGAAGCAAAATTGCTCAAGGAAACAGGCAAGACACTGTCGAACAGCAAGAGATGATGGGAAAGTACAGCTTAGATTAAACATTAGGCACAAGGCTTTCGTGAGGTACTAATCACGTAAGGCTGTTTCACACTTACTGGCAACACCTACAGCAGCTGATAGAATAACTGGGACCACTGGTAATCTCCCGGCCTTCGTGCTGGTCTTCTAAAATCTGATTTTCAAGCCAACCAGGCTGTGAGTGTTGCAACTGCACTGCTGCAGACTCGCCAGCCTCCTGAGCGAGTTCACCGCTTCCTAACCCCACTTGTGGAGATGGGCTCTCAACCAGCGCCTGACAGAAGCCATCTGTTTGCGGAACACTGGTAAGAAACTTTGGAAGGGCTGCATTAACCCCTTCCCCTCAGCTAGCAAAGGAAGGGGGAAGAGACCGCGAGCGGCCGGCCGGGAGATGTTTCCAGAGCAGAAGGCTCGTTTCGCTAGCGGAGGAGCTAACCCTGCAGCAGCACTTCATCCCTGCCGGCACGGCCAACGCTGCCCCATTCCAGATGGAGAGCTGCTCCCCGTAACGTACTCCCTTCCACACAGGCTACTTCCCCTTTAACCTTGCCCCTCTCCCCGTTCTAATATCACAGATAATTCTTAGCTGGATATTAAATAAGACAACTCCAGCACAGTGGCTGCATTGAGTGTTTATAACACAGAATGG
Source organism: Chloroceryle amazona (assembly GCA_027560015.1). Lineage (NCBI taxonomy): Eukaryota > Metazoa > Chordata > Aves > Coraciiformes > Cerylidae > Chloroceryle > Chloroceryle amazona. The sequence goes on along the minus strand of JANHFX010000700.1, from coordinate 83,052 downwards.
ACACCGTAAAACGTTCTGTAAACAGCAGTCCCCAAAACATCTTCACACTCAACTGTTACCTGTTCTTACTGCTCCAGTCAAACGGGATTCCAGGGGGGCACCAGTGAGTCCCCTTCAGGCCAATGCTCTTGGTTCTCAGGCAGGAATATGAACCAAGGAAAGCATCCCAACAACCGTCCCCTTTATGCTAGAAGTCTACTCATAAAATACCAGAGAGGGGCAACAACTGTGGAAAACAGACTTCACACTTTCTCCCCTCACTCAGCACAACATTATTCAATTTAATAAATCATCTTGAATTGGCAGGAAATTGGAAAGCCAATCTTGTTTTGAGTGTATTTAAACTGACAGGCATCTTGAAACACAGTTCAACTACACACATCAGTGTACTTGCTTAAATCTGGGGAGATCACCTTCTGCAGGCTGGCTTCTCACCTTGGAAAAGTGAGTTGTAATCACTTTTCACTGCATGAAATACAACAACACATCACTATTCCCAAGCTATTCAAACACAGAGCACTGTCTGAGCTCTGCTGCACCTCCCCAGTACCCATCACGCTGAATAAAACCCTCCCACAGCATCAGGGAGCAAACTGACGACCTGGCAGAGCAGAGCTCTTGAGCAGAGCCAAGCACAGCTTGTTTCAGGGCTGGAAAACCAGGGAAACACACGAGTGAAAATACCCCAAACACCTCCGTACGTGTTACACCTAAATGCAAGTGGTTTCTACCCTTCCACCACGGTTACAAACACAGCAGAAATAAAAGGCTGATACAGAACTGCAGTAGTTAAATCATCGTTTAAGAAATATCACAGAGTAATTTTTATGACAAAGAAGAGTAACAAATTTCCTCAATATAGGAGACACTAATTCAAAATCACTTCAGGAACAGTCTTCCTGCAGATTTCTCTGAGAGAAACTCCATTTTCTTCCTATATTTAATTTCCTCTATCTTAAGCTTCTGAATTTTTACACTTTTCATTTTTCACCCTGAAAATCTATGCTGTTCAATTTAACCTCTGTGCTCCCCTGTCATTCCCTTCTCCCCAAGCCAGGAGCAATTTAGTGGGTTTATCCATTTACTGCCTTTGATGACTGTGCTTTTCCTGAACACCTTCTCTTTATCAGCAGCACACTGGCAACACAACAGTCTGAACTGCCTCAGTGTCCCACACGTGTCCACGTGGACACGCTTTCCTTCGAGGGAGGGTATGAGCTCCCTCCGTGTGCTGCTGCCTAGAGGAGCACTGGCCTTAACTCTCCCAGGCAACAGAAGCTGAGTCAGCCCAGACACACTCTTCCACAGCACCAGTCTGGATTATTTTTCCTAACCCGTGCTACCCCGTAGTGCCCAGATAGGCTCTGTTCTCCTTGCAAATTAACAGGATTATATATTTGTAGTAATTATGTTTCAAGGCTCCGCTGCTGCATACGTTCCATACTGAGACGCAGCTGTTACTTGTTCAGATGCACTTGATGCTATTTCCTTCCCATATAATGACTCGGAGTGTTAGTGCTGGACAAGATCCAGCAGCTGAAACACCAGCCCAGTCCCCGGCTCTGTATTCATTTGACTCAAGAATGCAGCCATGGCTGCTGCTGAACACAGCCGATGAGACAACGTGGCCGAGTGCCTGGCTACAAACCCAGCAAATTCAACACGCTGCCCTTTCCTCCGTGGTGCCGAACAGCTACTGACCTGGGGAGTGCTGGGAAGTCGCAAGCGAGGTCATGGAATTGGACAGGTTCAGGTTAGCAGTGATGCTCAGCTGGCTCTGCACTGCGGGAGGGTACGGAGATGTGGGTGTCAGGAGAGATTCTTCACTGGTTTCCTCATCAATTCCAGGCAAATAGGTGTCAATCAAGGCATCAAGAAACTTCACTATGAGCTCAGCATAGTCTGGGATTTGTGTTTGCTGGGGGGGAGGGGAAGGAAAAAAGAAACAAGATTGGTTCTCTTCTTTCTCCTTTTCTGTCGAAAGGAGCTTTGCCCCAGAACTCACTCTAGTACCACGCTGGCTTTGCCTGACACATTTTTAAAGCATTTGATGTATCTGTCAAGACTGATTTGTGGTCTTTTCCAGAGTAATCTAAATGTACACATTAGAGACCTCTCCTAGGTGCAATTTCAGTAGCGCGTGGGAGCACACGGTCGGGGGAGAGGGGCCGTTTCACCCCCCTCCGAGCTGCCCCAGCGCCAAACCCCCGGCACGCAGCCTGCTCTGCTCATCCCCTTCTGGTGCTGACAGCCAGAGAGCAAAGGACAGCACAGGTGGTCAGTGCTCCAGCTGTTTGTTCCGTGGTTACACAAAACATCCCCTTGTACAACTACCACCCGTACCAGACTCGCCCCTCGCACCGTAAGGCACACGGAAGAAACCAAAGACTTTCTGAATGCTGCTGCATGGCCAAGGCCCCCGCGTGAACCTGGCACATTAAACACCTGGCTGCTTCTACCCAAAACACCTGAAGGAGGCTCAAAAGCAGCTTCAGCTATAGAAGTGAGCCTCATATTACAAACCTGCTCATATAAATCCTACGACTTGTCATTCATCTGCATCTTTCCCGGAGCACCACCCTGTTTTATACAGAAAATGAAGGCAAACCTCTCAGGAACCTGCATGCTCTGTACTGTTCTTACCTTAGAAAAGGGGCCAGCAAACCTCCACAATCCATTAAATCCAAAACCTGCGACAACAAATTGAACGTTATCACAAAAGCACAACTGACATCGCTTGGATTTACTTGGGCATGGGAGCAAAGTATTTTGATTTGGAGATGCAACACTGAATTTTGTCCAACCCGTGCACAACAAAATCAAGGCATTTCAGTTTGTGTACGAAATACCTAAGTTGTCAAACCCTCAACACCTCAGAACTGTCACACGAGAAATTCTTGATAGTGTTTTAGAAGTTAAATTTACCCCGTGAAAACACATCTCATTTTAAAAATTATATTGGCGTGTTTTTCTCAACTGTCATCTGTTTCCTGTGGATCTTTCTGGAAAGTTTCTGATTTTCATTAGTAAATCTAACTTAAAATACAGCAGTTTCTTTAAAAAGAAAAAAAAAGAAAAATATTTACTCTGTAGGTAAGAAGTTTGGTATTGGGGTGGAGACTCCTCATGGTAGACAACACTCTGAACAATCCCATGAATTGGATTCAACAAATTTGGATCCTGGCACAGCGATAAAAGGGTGTTGATCTTGGAATCCAATAAATTATGCCTGAAGAAAGGAGAAATGGCTTAATTTTGGTCCATTAAATAAATCTGCAGTTTACAACTGACTTTAGCAAAAGAAGCCAAGGTGGGGTTTTCAAAGGCTCAGTGATTTCAGAAGCAGGCACAGTTCCTATAAACGTTCAGCGAGGACTCTGAGGACCTGGAACGCTTTCAAAGAATCGTACTGGTGACAGAACCCCTTAAAGCATTTACCTGGGACCCCTTAAAGCATTTACCTGGGGCTGGGAAAATGTTTTAATTATCTTCCATGAAATAACTGTTCACTGGATTTGTGTTCGTGTCGGAGCTGGAATTTCAAAGCAGCTTTTTCACTCGTGGGAGCACCGTCTCATTTGAGCTCCCCTGCAGCGCTCGCTCAGGTGGGGCTCTTTTCAATACAAATGCCAGTTACTTACAATGGTGGTTTCAAAAGCTCTCAGAACTTGTCTACATTTTGCCCATTACTCTCTAAAGCCAGGAACAGGGAGCACTGTTTTTAAATCCTGCCCAGGTCAGTGATAAGACTGCTCATCTTCACCTCCAGTAGCTGGGTTTCCCTTACATATACTGGCTGCGGTGAATACTCCTTTTAATGGAGATCTGAAAAAATACATCCAAAGAGTATTCTGAACTAGACTTCAAATCAGTTTTGATAGGCACCTGGGGCACTAATTGAAAGATGAGTCTGAGTGGGGTGAAAATAAGATTTAACAGCCAGCGTACACTGACTGCCCAGTGCAGAACGGTGCAGAGGGAGCTGAGCTGCCGTCTGGTTCTCGGCACTACCAAAGGAGCGATAAAGCCGCGCTCAGTCCCTAGACTGGGCCGCTGAGAGCGCTGAAGAACCACCGGCCATGCGGCCAGGCTCCCCGGCAGCGGACGAGGAGCCCTCCTGGGATCTGGTGCTGCAGGGTGCTCCTGAGGATCATCTGCAGCCATGGTATCTGAGGAGGCCTCTTCTAATGAGAGCATCGTATTCGTTTAGCACAGGGAATCTCCAATCGCCGTGGACATTTGTTTGGACAAGGCATGGAGAGGTTGCAGCTGTAACCTGCACATGAGTCCCTTCTACACCTTGTCCTGGTCCAGAGATCTGGTAAAGGAAGGGCCGAGTAAAGAACCAGCATGAAGAGAGTTTTAGATACTTACACGACAGGAAAGACCTTTGGGAAGACGACACTGGCTTCTGCCAAGTACTCGTAGAGAATCCGCTGGTCAAACTCGTCCGTAGTGTACTTCACCAGCGTTGCCTGTCATAACGCAGAGGATTAAGTTAGCAAGCTTGTATTTCATCCCAGAGCTTACAGGCTTTTGTTGCTGGTACAGTTTAAGGTTTTAAGATTCCTGAATAGCAGGAAGCAGAATTAAACTGATTAATTTTTGTCTTCTTTGGACACGGAATCAAGTTATTTTGTGCATGTGGGACAATAGAAACAGTAATAGCTTCGTTTTGGCAAAGCATTCAGCTTGTCAGTTTTAGACGAAGGCAGGTAACGGAGTTTTCTGAGCTATATCAAGGAAGGGAACTGCACTGGTACATCTGACCAAAGCACCAGCAGACTGTACCTGGATTACTAGTCAATCATTTTTAAACTCAATTACACTGGGATTCCAACAATTTTCACTTCTTAACCTTTGAAGTGTGATATAGTAATAGCCTTTTAATATGAAAAATCAGTGATAAGAATCTGCCAGGAAAAAGGGACAAGTGTTGGACAAGTGTTGGACAACGTGTGCAAGGAACGTGTGCTGCTCTGGAAGATAAACCACCACCAGAAAACAAGAGAACACACAGAAGGAAAGCTTACAAGAACTGTAAGCAGCAGTGCTTGAATTTTTGGGTCAGTCAGAACTTCTTCGTCTAGGAGGACATTGGACTCAGAAACAGAAACCTTCCGGAGATGTGGGTGCTGCTGTGGAGATATCCTCTGGGTTTCTGCCAGATAAAAAAAGAAAGAGCAACTCACCCAAAGCAAAATCAACCCAAACCCAAACAGAATCAGCCCTCGCACAGCTACGCTGCAACGCCAGCAGCACTGGACTGCTACATGGGATGTGTCATCAAATGGCAAACAACAACCCCAATTTCCTCTTCAGTGGAATACAGGCCCAGGGGTGGCAGGTTCCGTACTCAGGGTCAGGCAGCAGACCGACGGCAGATACACCAGAAGAACCCTGGTCTTGCATTGCAATTGGGGGTGGGGGCAGAGGAAGCAGATGTGGGAGAAGATGAAGAGAGGCATTCTAGGCATTAGGTCACGTTCCACCTCCTGCAGAAATCTGCAGTTAGCGCTTGTTAACTTATAAAAAAGCCAATTTTTCTTTATTTCACTTCAGTCCTGTTTGCAGTACTTTAGAGCTGCCCCTTATTCTGCACCTGCAAACTGAGCAGCTCGTATTCAAACCTCAGTTGCCAGTGATATGGAAGACTGCACTCTCCAGAAGCCACTGTTAAGAAAGATATTTCTCCCTTACCTTGTAGTAACCTAGGCAAATACACACCGAATTTAGAAACAATCCTTTGTATATATATACAAAGCATTTATAATTAGCATTATTCTTAGAATGTTAGTCCTGTTTCTCACCCATTTCATAATCATTTTCGGCTACTCTCCTCATTTTGGGAGGCGTTGTGATTCCAGATTCCATGTCTTGCCTTTTAGGAGCCTTTGTGTCCGATATCAAATGGTCAAAACTTTTCCTTGTACCTAAAAACAATTTATCAGGCAATTAAAAACATTAAACCTAAATCCATAGTCTAACGTTTTCTGACTTTTTGGCCAAGCTGCTCTCCTATCTACCATGTACTGACAGGAATCTGGGGACGTCTGCACCGTTTTCAGGGATGGTAGAGAAAATACGGTCACACCATGCCGCTCTCCATCACAGTTTCCAAAATGCTTCAGGGTATGTATGAGGAAAGCATGCAATTTATTCAAATATGTAAGCTGGGGGCATGCCATGGGTTCCTGGTCAACACATCACATGGAAAAAACATGCCAAAATGTGGTTCCTGAGAAGGAAGCAGTAATAGGATTGTAATGGAAGAAATGTCCCTCCTCTTCCACATGTACACGGACGCGTACCCACAGGTTACACAAAACAACTCAGCTTGTTTCTCTGGTATTAAGACTTTGCTTGTAAACGTGATGCACTGAGAAGCCATGAGTAAAAATCAGATTGCTTACAAAACACTGGAAGTGTTTTGGGGCCATGTCTTCTAGCGTAAGACAAGAGTATCCACTACAGTAGCTAAGCTAAGGGATCCAGCTTCTTGGCTTTGCTGAAAGAGGGCTGCTGGCAGGAATCTTTTTTTTTCCCCTTCCCTTGCTTTTCCCCATTTTTGTCCTCTTCCACACACACACTTTGAGTGCTACTCTTGCTTCCCCCACTTAGTGATCAAAAGAAGTGAGCTGGTGCTCTAACTGCAGTGTTCTACAACTGGTATTTTGTAGAACCCACAAATACTCCTCCCAGTCAGGAAAAAGGCCTTAGCATCAGAACAAATACAAGCGCAATTTTTCTCCAGTAACACACTTCCCAGGGCATTCTGTAGACAAATTAGTAAATTAGTTATCTTAATAACCTAGAAGCTTTTTAGTGTTCGCTTGTGAAGGCTGCCCCATATCCAAACTCATGGACTTCCGTGTCCGGGGGCTTATCTGTCCCACTGTCGGGTAACTGGCAGCCAGTCTGTCTGACCCCTTTGGTGATGACCACGGTTGATTTTCCTTTAGTGTCCTGAAAGTGCAGAGAAATTAAATTAAGAAAAGCTTTAAAACTGTGCGCGTTTAGGCATAAATTTTCCAACTAGCCAAACTATCCTTTATTAAACCCATCTTTCCTCAACAGGTTTTTCTGCCAAAAGCGTGTACTAAGAAATTGTAACTACTTTGCTTGCAAAAACGTCTGAGCTACTGAAAACTAACAATCTGATGTGAATGTAATGCTGCCGAGATAAAAACAAAGCAATGAAAAGAACACAGGCAAACTGCCCTGTGAGGTAGGATGGAAGATATTTAATAATCAGCTACTCCATACTGGATGCTAAAAGGAGAGCTACGGAGAAATGCTGCCTCCTGAGTGAAACTGGCTCTCCGGGTCACTTCTAGGATGACTCGGAGCTTATGCCTGTGGCTGCTTATATAGATGGGCTATAAAGGTGTCAAGATTTTCCAACAACACAGACCAGGTGATTACTTGCTACATGCCTTGAAGCTCTTAAAAGGTCAAACAAAATTTTCTCATAGAATATAAATGAAAAATGAGATGAAATTGGGTTTTGTAGAAAGATGTTAACAAAAAGGTGAACCTCCAAAGCAGTTAGGATTTGAATCAAATCTACACAGATTCAACACCCAGATTTCTCTGTGAGTCTTGATTACAGCACAAGCAGCAGATTGGTCTGGAACCACTAACAGAACGTTAACTCAGCTCTGTGAATGTGGGTTTCAGTTTTGAGTGCACCACAGGTTACCTTTAGGCAAAGGAAACAGGCACTGACTGTTGGGATAACTTATCTAAAAGTGAGACAACCACCCTATACCTGGTGTCACTGTGATGGATGGGATATGTATCCATAGGAACATTTTCCATTGAAACATCTGTCAGCAAGAGAGACTTCCTATGTTTTAGGCTGCAGCGACTTCGAACTTCCTCAGATACCGTCAGCAAAGCTAGAACAGAAAGAAAGCTCATCTAAGTTTTCCACAGCAGGAATACATTGAATAATGTAAACGATATTCCACCAAGTTAAAACTTTGACGTAGTACAAAGCCCCCCATTAAGATGCAGTTGGATCACACTGAAATGTACAGGTTCAAAGCGGGTCACACTCCCCGTCCAGTTACAATTACACCATGTAAACGTTTGCCCTCACGTGGTCACAAATTCTACTTCTAGACCACTAGAAACTGGACTGGTTTAGGGCACACATTTCAGCATTTAAGCTAAGAAACCTTCAGCCTCCCTGAAGTATCACCAGAGTTGCAGAGCAGGTCCTGTGCTGTAGGCCTGCAGTCCACAAACAGCTTCAGTGATGGACCCCAGCCTCACCCAGACTCCTGCCCACCTACTGTTACAAGTTTCCTTTACACTGGTCCCTTTTTACCAACCTAAACCCGTGAGAACTCCCACAACAATCCATTGCTTTTCCGTGAGCCCAGATGGAGAAGAATGCTTGTGTTCAGTTTTACCTGCTAGGTAAGCCACGCTCTGGGTGTTCACCTCAAACTTGTCACAGTTCCTATGCTTGTTGACCAGAGCTAGTAGTGTATGCAAAATCCTGACTGTTCTTGCTACAGTGGTAGCAGAAGGATGCCTGTACCCTAAGGAACGAGGTTAAGAAACCAAACATTGTATTTAATTTCCGAATGTATTTTTATCAAGCATCAATATTTTGATAATATTTATAAATATTTTTCAGCCTGTTCTCAGGACGCTTCACATAAAGGGTAAGAAAGCAAACGCTGACAGAAACTGCACGTTCAGGACTAGTTCTTTCTGTCCCTCCCCCCAGAATCACATGTCAAATCTCCGTGTCTCTAACGTCTCACGAGGGGGTCAGTGAGCCTGGACACAGGCAAACACACACACAGCCAGCATTCCTGGAGGAAGCAGTAAAGAACGACAGCAAAGGAAGCCACACATCCTGTGCCAGGGTAGAATTTATATCATTAGCACTAAGACCTTCAGAGGACATATATAAAGGAAACTTGGCAAAGTCCTTTAGTCAAAGAACATTTAATTCTGTATCTATTCTGTAATCCAAGGCACTTGAGATCCACCACTCACTTTTTCCCTTTTATCCTTGGACTTGTTTTCATTGCTGAGTTAAGTGTTCATCTAAACCAAACAGCAATATGTGTTCTTACCTTTCAGGAGGTGTCCCACTAGTGCAAAGTTAAAGTTGGAGTTGAAATTTAGCCCAACAAAATGATCCATCTGCTTACAGTGCCATTCGAGCGGTCTCCTGATCTCCATGAACACCTCTTCCGGGCTCTGACCCAGGGACAGTAAAGCACAAGAGTACCTCAGACCTCATGGAAACTCACTCATCGTATCTCGAGGGTTTTTAAAAAGAGACAAGTAATTTTAAGAGCTTACATGAGAGCATCAAACGCACTCTTGAACAGAACACATTTCTGTTCCGGTTTAGAACGGAACAGTAAGAGGTCTGTCCCTACATTGGAGTTTCACTGTTGGTATTACCCACGTGAAACGATTTCTAATGCAAATTTCAGATTTAGTTGCTTAACTAGTGTCCAGGACAACAAGGAATTTTCTTCTTTGTTAACAGCTCTTAAGTGCTTACATCAACATCCAGGGGCCCGGGGCAGCTGCCTGCTCACCGCTCACCTTGTCATTGAACACTCGCAGGCTATCCAAGGTATGCAGATTCTGCTCAAGCAGCGCGGTTCCTGCCGAGTACAAGTTCACCTCATCCAGCTGCAGCACTGCCATCGCTACCCAGAAGAGCGCCTTGTGCATAGGGGAGTCCTGCCAGAGGACAGAAAGAGAACCACCATTTCACTTTCAGGTGGGTTCCTGCAAGTGAACGGCGAGCAGAACCGACACACGGTCGTGTACATGCATCACGATCCTCCCTGTAGCAGGTTCTGTTCTCACCCACATCCACTCCAACAGAAGAGATGCTCCCATGACCCTGTAGTCTCTGTGCACTTAACAGGTAACAAACGGAAAGCAAGTTAACTTCAAGCCTTTAGTTCTGCTCCCCAAGCCATTCCTTCTCACTCAATTCCTTCTCTTGCTCACAAAGATGTCAAGAGGCATACTGCCCTGCACCAGGCTGAACGGGAACGTGTCTTTCTGCTATCAGTTTAGGAGCACACGTTGGAAATGGGGTGCAACTCTGCACCTGTAACTGGCCAAGCAATTTTTCTCCAATGAAAAAGCCCGCAGGAAGAACTGGCATTTAACAAACCCCGGGGCTGCTAAGCAGCAGACCTGTCTAGGACCGAGTTCTAGTTGCTAACAGTAGATACACGAGGTTCTTCGTTACTGGCATCACCCACTGGCGTGCTGCTCAAATAGTGAGCTTGGAAGCACCCTGCAGATGGCTAAAGAAAGGGCACGTCAGGTGAGGCTGACACCGATCACAAGGCACGACCTGAACGGGGCGTTCGCAGCCAGGCACCGGAAAGCTGAGAGCGAAAATCATTTGGAAGGAGTTAAGACAGCCTGTGGAACAGCCTTTGCCTACATTGCTATGGCCCAGTTAGACGAAGCAGAACAGAACATTCTAAAGGATTTTTAAAGCCTTTGCACATATCTCTGACATACGCGATGCTTTCAAGCATGAGTCATAGCAGCGAAGCGTGAACTTCAGATACCACAACACACACTTATATTTTTGAGATCATGCCCATAATCATACTTTTCATTTACAAAATATGTTCTGTTTACTCTAAAAATCCCATTGTTTACCTTATTAAGAAGGGGCTGCAGCTTGGTGAGTGCTATAACTGTAGCTTCGATTAGAACTTGGCTATTGTAATTATCAGGGCCCTTTAAACAGCTCTCAAGTCCCTTTTTGTAGAGGAAAAAAAGAGAGAGAGTAATTAAAATTACAAGCATAATTAGATTTTGCTTTGTAAAAAGAAGATCAAAGCTCTGAACAATAATTGCTGCTCTCAGTTCGTTTACAAATCTTGAGCTCATTTTCAACCAGTTCTCAAGGACTTTTACAAGTGGAGATTTACACAGAAGTGACACGTGTACCACTTAAACCATCTGCACAGTGTGTACTAAAAAACTAAGGGTGCAGGAGAGGGTGCAAGGATTAGAGGACAGATGTTTCACCATGCAGATGCTGTTCAGTTAAAGTTTATGTCCCTAAAACTCTAATAAAGTATTTAAAGGAAGCCTGTTTAGCACCCTGTTTCCTTGCTATGGAACACAACCTCCTTTAGAAAACGTGGAGCATCATTACCAAGCCAGGCAGCCTGTTTTGAAGTTTTCTTACGTGAATGTCCTGCTCTTTATTGTATTTACTTATAACACACCAGATGAGAAACTTCCTTTAAAAGGGGGGAGTTACAACAGTTGTGCGTCGTGTGCGTGCAGCTAAATGCCTTAACACAAGAATCTCTCATTTCTTCAAATACTGACACCTGGATTAATCCCCTTCTCTCAAACTTTAAACTCAGTGAAAACTGTTGTTACTTAGAAGTGTCAGCAGTGATGAAACTTCTTGCCAGCAAATGGATTTAAAATAAAAAGCTTGGCCTACAAAAGGTCTATTTCCCATCAGTTAGTTCTATATGAGAATATACTTCAAAAAAATACTTATCCTCAAATTATGCCGAGTTCTGTATTTGATGGGAAGATAATGCTAAAAATAGCTGGTTTATGAGTCACAACTGAAAAAAAAAGACCCACATACCTTGCTGAGAATTCGGATTATTTGTTTTATTTGCCCGTGGGACACACGTTTACTTATACAGCCAAAGACAACAAGTGCTCTCGGCTGCAGCGATGGGTTATACTGGAATGCAAACCTGTGAAGAACCAGAGCACACTGTATTAAACAAACACATGACAAACACGCTGTGGCACGACGCGTACGGTGCAGGCAGGGGTTACGGTTTGAGATCTACCACATACTTCTGAGCTAGTTCAGTCCACTGGTCCAGCCACTTGCATGTTGGAATATCCCTCATACAAGCCTAAAAAGAATGACATCATTTGAATATATGGAACATTGAAGAAAAAGTATTTTCAAAAATCGGAAGGTGCAGTTAATTTAGTTCTCAGAACAGTTACTTAGCTATTTATTGCCCCATCTCAGTGCACTGCTTGCCCATACGAGGTGTAAGCAGTGCCACTGTCCCCTCTGGAGAGCTTCTCTGGGTTTGAACCACGTACCTCCATGATCTCCAGCAAAGCTTCAGTCACGGTCTCCAGCGAAGTCAGTGCAAAAGTCTCCCTTTCGTAGGAACCGGGTGAGAAGGACCTGTCTCGATAGCTGGACCGGAACGCTATGACTGCGGCCGATTTCACTTTGCTGATCCCAAACAGCAGATAAAATTTGGGCAGAGAGAACTCGGTCAAGCTCAGCCTTAACACCTGCTTGGTCTCCTCTGTTGAATAAATTTTTACAGATTAGATTTAAACCACTGAAATTCCATCCCTGTTTTAAACACACTGAGGCTCACCCTCCCATGAATACAGAAGTAGATTATCATCCTGTACGTCACTTTGCACATTCCAGCAGAGTTTTCTGTCCCGCTCCTCCCAGAGCACACCACAGCAACTGTGCCCTGCTGCATAGACTGTTGAAAACAGTCACCAGGAAGAGGTGTTCTAAAAACAGGCAGAATAAAACCTCCTTCAAAGATGTGCTTCTGTGAGACTTCTCACAGTGATTCAGAAAATGGAAACCTGGAGAGCTCCTGCTCTGCCACACCACCAGCACTGCAAGTTCAGACTGTGATCAAATGCTGCTTCTGGCTCTGGCACTACAACGAAGAAAGCCACTTAAATCAGAAGAAAACGATGGCCCTGCTCCCAGCCCTGAGTTCTTGCACAATGCTGAACTTTCAGTTCATTTCAGTGTACTTCAGACTGGTTGAGACAGGAAGGCTCCCTTTGCCCATCCCTCTGTGCATCAAAGCACAGCTTCTCTGTATACGTACGTCCGTGGATTCACACGCTCACTGTTGATTATATAGAGATATACAACGAGCTTTCAGACACCAAAAATACACCCAGTATTACATAAACTTCTATTTCTGCACAAAATCTTGTCTGGTTTTATACTGTACTTCTGCAGCAAGAAGTGGCAGCTACATATTTGCTGATAGAAATTATTTTAGGACAGCTAAAATAGAGCAGTATGCAAAAATACCTGTTTTAACAGTATAGTTTCACAATTCCCTTATGTAATTGATATTTTTGTTACCACATTACGCAACTCTTCAAAAGATGCACATCAGCCAGTTTTAGCACAGATGTATTTTCTCCTTTCTCTGCATTATAGGAACTTATTGGTACTTTCTTGTCTTCTTATAAAACCCATCATACAAACGATTTACATTATGCACCTGCTCTAAAGCAGAGAGTCATTCTGTAATTCCACACTCGTTTGTCGTAGATCACGTCCTCATTCTGGTTGGTATGAAAGCTGAATTACAGCACGGCACTGACAAACCCTCAGGATAGTTTAAAGAGAGAAAGACAACTCAAATATTACTTGAGCAAACTAAGGAGCTGTCAGCTGAACCGAAAATCTGAAAACACAACTTACCGCTAAAGTGAAGCTGTGAACAAGTGCAAAGAGAATGAATGATGTTGATGACAAGGCCATGAGTGGAAGCTCTGAGAGAAAGGGGGCCCGTGGCCACCAACAAAGTAACTACATGGAAGAGGTAGGGGAGATGTGCTGCCACATCCAGGGAGTTGTTGAAGGAGAGCATCAGCATGTAGCGCGCTAGAATCGCGATGTCGTCCCACATCAGGTGCTGCTCTAGTGTCGGAGTTGGAGACAGACAAGTCTTGTCAATGATTTTACACATCCTTCCAATCACCTGAAAAGACAGTAACCATTTTTTATTTTTATTTTTACCTCAAAGAGTACAGCTCAAAATTCCAGTAAAAAAAAAAAATAATCCCAATTTAACACTGGAACTACTCTATCAGCTGGAAGTGATTTTATCATGGTTTTGGCATCACCGCCTGCACTGGGTTGTCAGAAAGCATCTCAGTGTCACGTTATTACAGAAGCTGAAATCATTAGATAAAAGGAAATTAAGGCAAAGAAGGAACTCACTTTGCTTGAAACCAGTTTGACATTTCCAGAAGCAAGTGCTACAGCCGTGTCTGCCATGACCTCAGCTTTTATGGACCCTAAGCCTCCTGTGGCACTAGTTTTGATGAAACTGTCCAGCACTACATCAAGGAGATCTGTTATCTGTTAGAGAAAGAAAGAAAAAATAAAAAAAGTGCTTCAGAACTATGGAGAACCTGAATTTAGTTTGCATTATTTTAATTCTGTTTTCCATACTGAAGTGTAACTATTCATAAAATGCCAACCCTAATCAGAAGGAACAGAATTCAAGCGGTTTAAAACCCTACAATCTGCTGATAAACAAAATGCAATAAACTATGCAGATTTGTACCTGTCCAAGACTTCCCCATATCTTAGCTTGGATGGAAGGATACATCTGTTTTTCATTTATTGTCATCGTTATAAGCTTATCAAGAATAGCAGTGACTCGCTGGCGCTTAGCATCGTCGTTGTGCTTGCAGAATCGGACCAGATTGGACAGCCAGGGAGTCATGTACTCCAGACAAAGATGTTTCAGTTCAATACCTGCAATAAGAATTCACCTTGTAACACAGAAGCAGCACTCCTCTCTATTTACAAGTAAATATTTATTTGAGGGCAGTTTCCCTTTCAGTTTTTTTGTCTAAAATAATTACTATCAGAGCTGAGCAAATAACACTGGGCAAACAGACAGGCTGTTGACATTTTAATATCTTATTAAGAGCTGTGACATAAAGATGTGTACATTCGGTATTAGGCAGAACTACTTAAGACAGATTCTTTTCAATCTCGAGAACGCGTTCCAGACAGCTTCCAGCTGTGGAGTCAGAGCTGGTTTATGTCTGGAAAAAAAGGATGAGGAAAGTAGTGCAACAGAACCAGATTTACAACTGAGAGATACAGCCAATCTGAAAAGATTAATTCTGATATGAGTGAAGAACCCTGGAACTCTTCTGTCTATGTGTATTCTGGAGTTCAAACCTTTACTATCATGGACCTCAAATTTTGATTTATTTTTTTTTTTTTTTCTGTGATATTCTCTGCTTCTGGTGAATTAATAACAGCCCAGCAGAGGTGTACTCAACAGTGAGGTGAAACAAGTCATTTGTACTGTGAGCTCTCTGAATGAACTTAGTCCCCTAGAGAAATGAGATGTCTAGTAAAATTTGGTTTAATATTAATTTCAAAGTTTAAAAGGCCGTTGCCTTTTTCTTTTTTTTTAACATTTATTTCGTGAGAAAGGGAAGAGCACATTCAAATGTGAAGTGTAATTGTTTTGCTCCAACAGATGCCACGCCAGTCTGTGAGACTGCCTGGCTTCAGAGCATTACACAACTTGGTTATTAAGAAACAGAGATAAAAGGATAATCTTGAAAACAGCTAAAGCAGCTCTGAGCAGCATCTGCACTTTAACATGGTGACTCAGGAACATGAGGAAGTTAATTGGCTAAGCTAGGCAGCTGCCAACCTAAATCCTTTCACATTCAGGGTTAGCATTGAGGAATACTGGTGTTACTTACTAGATTTGCTAAATCCAGAAATACACTCTTCCAAGAACTCTAAGGTAAGGTGTGGTTCATTAGCTGCAAGAGTCTTACTAATAGATACAATAAATAGCGTGTTGTTGGCAGGAATACACAGACCTGAAGTTTCCAGTAACTGGCCCTCAATCTTTAAATTAAAGGTACAGGTTAAGGCACATAGGAGATTATAGGCAGCAGACCTGTAACAAAGCAAGCAACGTGACTTGTAACAGTGTTCGTGTACATTTGAAAACAGACGCATTACACCGACTACACCGAAGGCATCGCAGTAGCAGCACTGGCACTTTAAAAATCACATCCACACTGCCATGCACGAGATTACATTTAATTCCTGAACTTTTTCCCCACACCAGTTAAGATTCAGAGGCAACGTTTGTCTTGAAGAAAGGAAAGATTAGGCCTTTGCTTGTTTGGAACACTTCCCCATGAGGTTTAAGAGTTTGTTTGAAGGACTTTGTACTGGACTTCTCAGAAGAGCTTTCGGTTCTGGGAAATGCTCAATATTTCCAGGTGCACCTGAGCTGCTGGGAGAGCGACTGCCCGGGGAGCCGGCCCCAGCCCGAGCCAGCACCCAGGGT
>JANHFX010000700.1:39860-66898 GCA_027560015.1 Chloroceryle amazona | reverse complement strand
GTTTGCCCACAAGCTATTTTATTTTTTTTTTCCAATTGAAAACGGGTGGAAGGAAAGGAAAGCTACGGGCAAATTAAATTTTCTCTAAATTCAAAGCAGAAATATTTCTCCTCACAAAGAGAAATCAAGCTTCCTGCGTGCCTTACTTTGACAATACGTATGCCTGCCTCCTCCTATAGAAAACCCAATCTTCCTTTACACTAAAAAGGACATTTTGTGGAGAAAAAAATAAATATTTTCTTCAAGAGAGATTTGCTACGCTAAGGAAGCCTTGACAAGAATTCACATTTCTGCCCAAAGTTGGTATGAATTTAAGAGATCTGTACCGCAAACTGGGGTCCGAGCTTCCCAGGTTGAGCAGCGCTATGTTCAGTAGTGTTCCCGGGACATCCTTAGGACGGATTTTAGTATGCTGTGGGATGGAGTCTGGCTGCGACAGCTCCCACCGTGTCCGTATGTGAATGATGGACCTCACGATGGCTTCGCACTCCTGGTGCATGAAGGTGAGCGGCGTGCCTTGGTTGGCAATGGTTAAGGTAAATTGGTTCTCGTCAACAAGACAGATTTCCTCAATTTCCGAGGCGTAGTATATATCATTCAGAAACACTGTTTGCCCCAGGACTCTGGTTCGTTCTGCTGACGTCACCTGCACAGCTGTCGACCCAACCTTAGAAGGAGAACAGGAAAATGGTTCAGCACCTATCGTTAACAAAATGGAGAGGCAGGAAAGTCTGACATTTCTGATGTTCTAAACGTATGGAACTTTGTCTTCCTAAAGACAAAGAACAGCTTCCTAAAGAAGCATGCTAAGAGGTTGTGATTTCTCCTCAAGACAGGAGAGAATTAAGAGACAATAAAATCATACGCAAATCCTTATTAAAAAGAATAACAATTCACGAGGACCAGCATTACAGGGACTTACTTTAATAGAAACTTTGGTGTCTTTATGAGCCAGTTTGAGCGCATTGTGAAACACTTTCAAGTCCTCCTCCAAAGCCAAGGTAGCTGCTGGGAGTTTCTGCTGGTCGTGCTCGATGTGCTCTGCCAGTTTCCCTGGAGAGTCTATGAAAATAAGCCTTTTGCTTCCCTTCAAACCTGTCAAGAGCCTTTCATGGTATTTGGTGTATTCTCTGACCCAAGAGTTACAGTTATAAATATAAACCGCTGAGACATTTTCATAAGCAAAGCCTGGAAAAACTACAAACCATTTAGAAAGAAAGTCTGTTTTAAAGCGATTACTGGGGCCAGCGTGTGTGAGGTCCACTACAATTTCATATGGCTTTGCATAGTATGGCTTCAGAGTGAGCAGCACGTGGTATATCAATAAATCTCCGTTGATCTGACCAGTCTTGAATCTGTAAGAAAACAAGACAGACGTTGTGGGTTGGTGGTTTAGATCCACATCACAAGCATCCGAGTGCTGTACCACACGTTAACACTACTACGCTAAACCAGGCTGATCCTTCGCGCGCTTCTAAAGTACCAGTGATCCAAAGAAATGAGCTGGGCTGGCAGCCGCAGCCTAAAGGCATCTGCCACTATTCTGTCACGGCTCACACTCCAGCCAAGTGCAGTGCCCAGTATGATGAAGCTTGACTTGGGATTTAACTCTATTGTGAGCCAACCACAGCCGAGCAGCTGACAGACAGACAGACAGACAGACAGACAGGATTTCTATTCAGCTAAAAGGTAAAATAACATCCCCGCTGGAGTGCAACGGTGCATCACCAACTGGATCAAAACTGGGTTACGTGAAGAGAGATCAGAGGTTCTTTAAAAATAAAAGTGTAAGTCCCTCAAACTAACTTTATAACCTCCTTAGAGATTCAGACTGTATCTGGTTTTATACGTGGAAAAAATACATTGATTAAACAAGTCTTAATTAAGACTAAGCACCCACATACCAACTATGTCAAAGGATGCCAGACTTATTTCATCTGATTTCTACTGCAGCATAGTCTGATGTTCGGTGGCATGTTTCTAAGAGTGGCCTGTCCTCTGAGCAGTACAGAGGATGTGTCTGCAAAATCACTCTTTCCAGAGAGACGTTCACATAATGTATAAATACTACGAACTCTGCTCTCATTTAGCAGTTCTCTGAATTTTGCGAGTCGGGATGGTGATCTCCCTAAGCCAAGTCTCCAGAGTTCGCACAGCGGACAAAATTCTACTAGGAAAAATTAATTAAAAATCAAACTCAACCTCTACGCTACTTTTAAACACCTACCACTGTTGCAAGCAGCACAAACTCTTTCAAGGCAAAGCAAGGGGCTACAGAAAGAACTAATAAATACCATGAGCACGCGTGTAGTTCTGAGTGTGCTGGGACAGGCTCTGGATAACTCAGGTAAACCACCTGAGCACAGGGTAACCGAGGAGATACGTTTCGTGAACGTAGGATACTTGTATGCCAAAGATAATTTTTTTTTCTTTTTCTTTTCTTTTTTTTCCCCTCCTGTGGTACTTCCTGTTGTTCTGAGAGCTAATTTGGGCAAGTTGGTGTTTTTCCCCCTCTAACGTGTCATGGTATAGTTGTTACAGAAAGGAAGTGTGTCATCTCTGTGGTTTTAGTTCTTCACTTAGAGTCAACGACATATAATTTCAGTTACAGATTTGCTTAAAAAATACCAGCGCTGTCTGAATCTACTCACTTTACATTAGAGGTCGTTTGCATCCTAAGAGCAAATATATGCAGAAAGAAATTTTATTGTTAAAGGATTTCAGCCTGCAAGACCAGTTTTCTTTTGACTGCATCTTGGCAAGGTAAGTACACATTTCCCTTCTCCTATTTTAAGCTCCACGTCAAAGTTTCTTGGATTTTGTAGGAAAAGATAAGCAAAGGTATTTTTAAAGAAGTTCAAGTATCTCAAAATTAGTAACGTATTATCTCCAACTGAATTAAGGAAGCTGATTGATATAACTATTTTTAGCAGTGTTAAAGGTTATTCACAGCCAGACTGCAAAGAATTACCAGTGACAGCCACTACTTAGCTCTGTTGTTGCTCTGTACTGCAGAGCTTACTGAGCGCTGATGAAGACCCCAGCGATACCTAGGCACAAAGGCTTGAACTGAACTGGAAAGACAGCTCTTTAATGATCAGTTCCTCTACTCTCATGATTTTAAGCAAAGCCCTTAACAGCACCAGTTTGTTCTTAAGAAAAGCAGATCTGTTCTAGAACACTACAGTCAACACTGGGCTTATTGTAACGCTTGGAGGGAGCAGGCAGAAAGAGCTGCAACCTCGGGCAGCAACGTTCCAGGCTGGAGTGTATCTGCACTGGCAGACACAGCTCCGCTCTGCACACCAGGCAGAAACTTCACCTGAAATGTTGGTTTGTTTCCAAAACTAAGGCTTTGCTGGTTTTGCTTTTTTCCCTTTTGAAAGCATGCTCCAAGGCAGCCTGCAGGCAACCTTTACCGTAGAGAGATGAAAACCCTTCCTGAGCTGCAGGTGATTACTGAAGTGGTTTTAGTTCAAACCTAACCTTAAGGATTCATCTCAGAACAAAGTCTAAATTCATGTTGTGGGTGAACTGTGATGTAAAAGATAAATCCACCTTCTGCTCCTTTGAAGGAGAGACACCCCTGGCTCGTTCCCTGGTTGCGTACCAGGCACATCACTTCTCTCCTTTCCCTGGAGGACTCCAGCAATTCGAAGTACCGCCGTTTGGATTTTGCAGGATAGGCAAGTTCACCCCTCTGACTTTGGGGAGTGGACACCTAAGTTCTTTGGTCGCCACGCTAACTTCTGACTCTGCAAAGAGTAAACGTTGCCAGGAATCGTTCAAACCTACCTAATCCTACACATACAGATAGGTTTTGTTACCTTTAAAGAAAAGTTTCAAGAATAAATGTACTTATAAAAATAGCACTGTCACTTTGGTCACTCTGTAGCATTTCTATTTGAACCAAAAGTAGCTTGCAATGTTCAAAGGAAACGTCTGTTAATAGGGACAGGGGAGAGGGTGACACTGGGTGGGATGAGCCTGAAACTCTAAGCGTGCCTGAGGACTGGACAAAGCAGCAGCAGGGAAGGGGTTCACTGCTGCTCTGGCTCGTCACTATTATTTTGAGGTCATCGTCTTCTTATCAGACTGACCTAAAGATCAGCTCTCTGCCCTCCAGATAAATTCAACAGGTACGGTTTTGAATGCTACACAAATGTGAAACAGGACATAATTATGCTAATTATATTACCCTTAGTATCTCAGGGATTTCAAAGAAAATGTCATCATCTGTAGCAGGTTTGTGAGAAAAATCTGAGAAGTACATCTGTGATAAACAGCCTCTTGCACAATGAAGTGGAAAAATTAGCAAACAAAGCTTTTCCTAGGCATTTAGGAAACACTCCGGACAGCCGTGCTAAGAAATATAAGCAGTTAAAACAAGTTACTGCCATCACTTACAGAAACACTTGAGATTAAAGTTTTTCACCTGACCCTCTTTACAAGCGTGGTCACATTTCCCCCGTTCGGGGCACACAGGAAAGTCAGAAGCCGTGATCTGTAACCTTTACATGGGTCTCTGTTCACATGTAAAAAGAAGAAGTGATGAACTTAAAGTTGTAATAGGGCCAGCTTTGAAGAGGAGGAACTTCCCCCGAGGAGGAACTACCACAGTCTGCCTCTACATCACTGAGTAGCTGGTGCGAAACACTTTCCTTTCTCTCTTTGCTCCATGTTCTTTTTTTTCATCTTCATGTATTTTCTATAAACCTCAAACTGTCAGGAATTTGAAAGAACTTATTCTTTCAGCGTAAAGTACCTGAACTCCTCCTCCTCCATCCACTAAAAAGGAGGTCAAGTTATTTTTTCCTCAGCAAAAAAAGCTGATACCTACTATTCCCCGAGAAGTCCAGTTCAAACCTCAAAGTACGAGCGTTTGCTAAACTAACACCATCATTTGTATTTTCACAGGTGACTAAAGAGGAAGATGAAGACAAAGAGACACAGTAGATCACACTTCGCCTTCCCTGCCGTGGTAATCCTTTCTGTGTGTCTGCAAACAAGCGCAAACCATACCGATTATCCCAGGGTTACAAATGAAACCTGGAATCCCATCAGCCGGACCCTAAGCGAAAGCCAGAACATAACAGAAGCCAATACAAATACTCCTCTGAGCACAGATTTCAGCAGCAAAGCACCTGCTTCTGAAACGCAGACAAGTATCCTGCAATCCTTGTCTTCCACAATGGCCCAAAATTCAACCCCTTCCCCGGCCCGAAGCGCTGTTCCTGTCACTAGAGGACCCAGGACTACCAGCAAACCCAAGAGTACGACGACAAAAGAAATGTGCGAAGACAATAAATCTCTTATACTGATTTGCTTCATTATCATAGCAGTACTTGTGCTCATCTGCACCTTCTTATTTCTGTCAACAGTCGTAATAGCAAACAAAATGTCCTATCTCAAAAAAACTCAGCAAGGAAAACGTAGGCCCAGGAGCAATGGTGATATTCTGGCCACTAACAGCTTATGGCCAACGGCAGCAGGAACCTGGCAGAGGATGCCTAAGGAGACAACTGGAACCGAGCTGATAATGCAAGACTTCGTATCAGGGAGAGATGCTGCGCTCCAAAGGAAAACCGACGATGAAACTACTGAGAGACTCACTAAAGAAACAGATAGCAAACAGGAAAACAAAGAACCCAAGTCAAACAAACCCATTTTAACCAATTTTGTAGTTGAAATTTAATTTGTACTCGGGTAGAAACTCATCTTTTGCCTTTTATATGTCATTAATATAAGGCAAACACTTAGCTTTCAAGTAACAATATGAAATTGAACACAGGAAAGCTAAATTCATATCCCAGGGCTTTTCCTTTTATGACAGGGTGAATGCCCTAGCAACCTGCAGATCTAGAAGGGTGTAAGATTGTGTAGAATAGCTTCCTTGAAACAGTGCCGAGACTGGTTTTACTCCTTTGTCCAGAAATCGTGGTGAGGAGAGCTGAATGAGATGTAACGAAGGGACAGAAGTCTCCCCATTCTCAAAGATCATTACAGTAATAAAATGTTAGCCTAATAAATAAACCGTAAGGTGCTGCACAGGTATAACCAGGTTGGTTTTCTAAGAGAACGATTCAGCCACAACGCTGATGCAGTTACTGAATCTGGAACTAGTCCCCCTCAAAATGCCCTTTCAGAGTTTTCCATCAAGAAATTCCTAAACCAGTTCGATTGCTTCTGAACCAGATTGAGATGTGAATCGTATTTATTGTGCTTCGACTTTGTGTATGAATATATGAAGTTTGTATTATAGCTTAGAATATGAGAACTGTTTCAGTTTATCTCCAATAAACTAGCAACTTCGGTTCTACAGAACGTGCCTTGCACGATGCTAGTTCTCCTAGTCAATGTATTACAAAACTCCCACAGGAGGCATTTTGGAATATCCTGTTCCTGTAACGTTTGCTGAAGGTCAGTAAAGGCTTTCTCTGATGACTAGCTGAGATTTCTTGCATCAGGGAAACAGGCTCCACTTTGTCCCATAACAACCAAGGAGAACACGCCAAAACCCTCCCCAAACCATCGCAGCTTTTTGTTTCTGTATTGTCAGAGACCTGAGCTCCCGCATTTCTGGGAAGATGTGTGTGTCTGGTCTCACTACTGCAGAGCTTTCTTATTTTAAGGAAACACGAGCAGCCTTTCCCAGGCTGCCTCTCGGGATCAAGAGGATCTGTTGCAGCGGGTTACAGGTGCTAAAACTGCAGAATGACAAAGCTCAAAACATCCTGTGCATCTGTAATAAACAGTTTTGACAAAGAGATGGTTGTATGAGTTTGGGAGAATCAGGACACAGGACTGCATCCCCAGTCCATCTTCCATTACATCATCCATCAACTTAGCTGAAAGGGCGAGGGAAGAGGCAAGAGAGAAGCAAGAGGCAGCTTCACGGAAGCCAAGTGAGTGCAAGATCCAAAAAATTTTAAAAATAATAGTAATCATAAAAAAGCAACTGTCCCTGTCAAAGGTGGTTTGTGTAATGGTAAGGAAGATAAGGTTGGAAGGAGCTTGCAAGATCATCCCAGAACTGGGAGTCGTTAGAAACTCAGAAAAAGCAGAAAATTAGGAAGTTCATTGGAGATGGAAAAACCAACTGTGAGGCAAATTCCAATGAATCTGTCGTTAAGAGCATGGTCAGACCTCAGCGCTCAAAGGGCGCAGGGACAACACAACGCTCGAGCAGAAGAGGAGGACAGGGCACTGCGTCAGGCATTTGTAGGACACGAAGAGAAAGGCCAGGCAAAGAACAAGGGCAAAGTGTGACAGATCAGTGATGACAACCTAGTACTCAGAAGAGAGGAACTGAGAACATCTCGCGTGGGTGACAGAACGAGAGCCAGCAGGCAGGGCTGGGGGATGCTGCATTGCAGTTACCTTCTCCTCCCCCAAAAGACCAGGAGCACGGGAGGCAACAGCAAAGGCTGCACATTCACTGAAAAAAAAAGGGATCCGAGACAGCGATCAGGAGAACCTAACCCGATATAAAACTGGTCACAGCTAGGAAGGCAACAGGACTAAGCCAGGAGAATGAATCTGTAAGAGCCTGCACACAGGAACACAGCAAGCTGTCCGTAGGCAGCAGATTAAAGGGATAAACCAGCAATGTCATGAAAAGAGTAGGCAAAAAAAGGAAAGAATCACAGTCCCACCAACGGAAGGAAGGAAAAATGGGAAGGAGAAAGAACTGTCCGTGAAGGGGGAACTGTGGCAAGACAGGTGGAGACAGAGGGCTGAAGAGACTGGGGATAAAACGAAGGAACTGAAGAAGAAAGTGTGAGTTATGAGCATGGGATCTGTGTTTGCTGAGGAGGAGGAGGGAGAGTCTGAAAAAGAGAACTTGTGCAGTCAGAAGAGAGGCACGACAGGAAAGGTGGGAGGAGATGAGGCTGCAGAAGGATCTGGAGGTAGCTACTTGGCACTAGCAGAATACAGTCACAAAATGCCACGAGGACATATTTGGACAGGTTGCTTTCTGCCAGGCAGCCTTTCTAGGCAAAATTGCTCAAGGAGACAAAAGAAAGTAGTTTGGGTTCCACTGAATGGAATGGACACAGAGAGTGGGAAGAGAGCTGCTCAGGGAGCACAGCCCTCCATTAATGAGGGCACCAGGTACCAAAGTTGTCTGGACAGAAAAATAACATGGAGAGTGGGGGGCAGAAGGTTGGAATCTGGAGCTGTGTGCCTTCTAATGCAGCTACCCGGCTGAAGGCGGGCGAGCAAGGCAGCATCCTGCCATCAGATAGCTTTTGATGACTCACTGTAATGAGTCCAAGGCTGCTTTTCCACTAATAACAACGACAGCTCACCAAACCCACCACGGCATTAAATTGGTAAGATTCAAATCCAATCCAAACATGCGTCTTTTTGACTCACCCAGAGTACCAATCTCAACAAAGGCAGGCCAGCCAGTATTTAGGAATTTCTATAGAATAACCACACCATTTATAAAAACAACAGAGCTGAAGAGCTTGCTCGTGCAGCATGCAAACGGAGGCACAGCTCTTGGTAATCTCCCCGTTCTCGACACTTCCTGCAGCAAGCGTTGGCAAACTTCCTCTTTAGCTGCTGAAACCTACTACAAGATGAAACGAGCCATTTTAGGCTGCTTGACTTTCAGCACACGCTCTGTCCTCCTAAGGCTTCAAACAAAAAAGACGATGCTTGCTGGATAGAAGGTAAACGTGCGGGTAAGAATCAGCTTCAAGGGGGAAAGGCTTAGTACTTGTATTATCTGGGTTGAAAAGGAAGAGCACTGTGTAGAGCCCTGTGTAAGTCTGGACTTTGGGGGTGTTCAAAGCTTTTGTTGAATGTCTGTATCTTAAAAGGCATTAGGGTTTCAAACACACGTTGTTTGATGTTGTTCCTATGAACTACCAGGAACTCTACATCTGAGTATTTGACTGTATTTTATTCTGCTCCCTCTTTCAAAAAACTGAATTGTTTTTACCTGTTATAAAGCTCATAGCATTTAGAACAGATTGTTCTCAAGAAGCATTAATTTATTACTCTTAGGTGTTTACACTGTTGCATCTGAAATTGAATTTTGCCTATTTGTTAAGCCACAAAGATCTATGCATATGCATTTCTCAGAAACAGCTTCACGTGACCAGCATTATAGTAACTAACAAATTAGCTCCAATTGCCTGAAAGCAGCTTCAGACAGAAGCGCGCTGTGTAGCAGGAGTATTTCAGCTGGAGACACTCAGACCTGAGCTCGAAACAGCACAGGGTTGTAACCCTGCCCTGTAACCCATTGCATGCCAACAACATCGACGTCTCCTCCGTTACAGAAAGTGTTCCACATGCAGGAACTCAGAAAGCCAGCCTGACATCCGAATCCTGTTCCACCACAGCACCAGTATCTGGAAACTTTTTAAGACTTATTACGCTTACCCTTAAGGGCTGAAGGGAGGCAGTAACAGGAAATAAAAGTTTGAGAGCACTGTAAAGAGCATTTTACTTCAGTCTCAGCTTATATCCATCAAACCAAGACAACTTTCTCTGCTCAAGAGAATCCTGCTTGCCAATACTGCTGCCAGTGTTCCTGGTTTGTTCCAGGCCCACAGTGGTAAATGGTGCTGTTCTGAAACACTGTTAGGACTTCTCTGCTGATGCCTTTTTCTAGTAAGGTGAAAACAGGTAATAATAATCAAGAATTTACTAAGCGACTCAAAGAAGTCACTTAGAAGGATCAATACTGGTGAAAACCTGCTTGTTGTTTGTAAAGTCAGTGACCAACCTGCTGATTGTGCCTGAGAACGGGCATAAAATTTCAAACATTAGGTCTCGTATTATTTTCACTACTGTAGTGCTAACATTGCCTGATGCAGTAAAGTGTAACAACACAACAAACACGGGTTTTCCATTTCAAATGTTCTATTTCATTCCAGCTACAGGGGAGGACAATTTAAAGAGGCTGCAGGAAAATGGCCAGCAGCCAAGTAATCCTGGTTCTCTTCTACGGAGAAATCTGGAAATCACTTTCCACAGCAATACCTCAAAATGTTTCGATGAATGAAAGAAATGCATACACCAGCATCAGGAGTCCAGCAGAAGAGAAAGCTCCTCGATACCGATTGCAAGCAACTGGGCCCAGTTCACCCAAATCCAGGGGTGCTCTGGCTGTCACGACACCAGCCCAGCTCCCCAGAGCAGACGCAGAAGCCAGCGATGGAAGCTGGATAGCAGCACTGGTAATTGGCATCATTCTGGTTAGTATGATAATGGCAATTATCGTAATTCTTCTGTGGAAACGCTGCAAGAGGCCAGTTCCAGTTGATTCAAATTGGGCAGGTCGCTCTCCGTTTGCAGACGGAGACACACCAGATGTCTTTATGGACTCCGACCAGGCTACCAAACGTTCATCAGTTTTATTTATGTTGCCTTGGAAATTGAAACCAGACACAATCGTGCAGCACAATCCCACTGTATCGGAAGAGCCACTCCAGTGCACTAGCGGTAAAGAAACCAGCCCATCGCCTCCAGCAGCTGAAGGCTGCTCTGCAGCCCGTCGCTCAGGGTCTGACGCTGATACATCTCCAGCTCCCACCTCAGCAGCAGCAAACTCTGCACACAACTCCTGTCCTCACCCGGACGCTTCCCCTGAATCCCCAGATCTGCCACCTCCACCCGACTGGCTCAGGGAACCAACCGGGGATCACAGTTCAGATCCCAGCAAGTACCAGGAATTTCACTCGGAACCAGAGGAACAGCTGCCCCCACCCCCGGAGTTACTTACTCCAGAGATTCACGAACCACTGCCCCAGCTGCCCCAGCCCTCACACCCTCTGTAGGCTGCCCGCACACTTCACGTTTTTCTTAAATGAAGTATTCCTCAAACCACAGATAAAAGGAGAAGTTGACGCAGGCAGGAACAGCGAGACCACAGCGTGGGCATTTCCCCAGTGCTTCTTAACTTCAGCATGCACAAAGGGGAACAACCTGCTTCTGCCTGAAGCAAGTCATTTCGAAATACAATACAGATGGTGCCCACCAGTTACCTGCAACTGGCGACTGCAGCTTTTGGAGACTGCAGAAAACGTGGAGAGCATGCACACCCCTCCGTGCCAGGACCTACCTGCATTCACACAGACACGGGGCTTCAGAGGTTCTCAGGGCTTCTAGAAATTGTTTGTTGTACCAGACTGTGTAAGCGGATGCAATGAATTCAAGTTAATTTTAATAAAGCTTTCTAATTCAAAGATGGTTTGGTCACTTAAAGTACAACTGAGTATTTGCTTCGATACAAAGCTCTGAATTCTAAACAAACTCTCAACACCTCGCCACACAAACAGCGTCGCTCCTGCAAAGGCTCATTTTCTGTGTCGGGTGGGCTAACAACGTGGCAGCGACGGTATCTGAACAGGCAGCTCCCCACAGCCAGCAGCAGTTCCTTACTCATGGCAATGAGATTCCCTTTAGGATCCAGTACTGCCAGAAAGTTTACCGACACAAACCCTCCGGTCGCAGCACGCTGTTGTTCAGTACAGCAGAGTTAGTTGTGTGCATTCACCGGTTTCCTCCTCTGAAACAGCATTTTCAGAATACACCCAGGAGTAGTAACACAAGCTTTAAAAATTCATGTAATATTGCAGGGATGCCAGATTCCTTTTAACGCGAGGTGTCCAAGTTTGACACATTCCTGTCTGGGCCCTGAGTGCAAGTGAACCTCACCGTCCTCTCTAAACCCAGGCACTTTGGTAGCTAACATTTCAGTGGGAAGTAGGAGGGTGGTCTCAGAGGCAAATGGATCACTGTGATTTTTTTTAAACCCACACTGAACCAGTTTAGATTCTCAGGAAGCAGCTCGAGCGGCTGAAGCCAGCTTTCCACAGCACCTCTGCAAAGTGGCAAAGACTGGGAAGATTTGAATTTGCTTGGGGAGGGAATATTTGTGGATGTTGCAGAGAGCATGTGCCTGCACGTATTGGAACAACGAACTTCAAAATCTTAACACTAAAATTTCCAGTCATAAACTATGGAAGTGCAATTCCAGGCTGCTGTGCATCTAATGGACACAGGAAAGGTACTCTCAAATTCTTACTGTTTACATAAGCTCTACGATTGTCTTTGCCTAAAGAAGAGCATTCCAATTATGCAAAGATTTTTTTTTTTAAGGCTTGCTGCATGCATTACACTGTGCTAAAATTGACAGCATTATAAACTATACCTGCTCTTACCATATTGTTTGGGGAAATTCAGATATTTCCTGTAGGAATCCGTAAAGGGCTACACGCTGAGCTATCTTACACCTGACAATACAGTGACAGCCTGATCCGAGGAGGAGAAAACGGATCATTTTAAGATTCTGAAAAGATATCCTGGCAGTGTAGCTTAAAAAAGAGCTTAAGATAGGAAGCCTAAATTAACATTAACCGTTCTTGGAGGAGGAGAGGTTAATCGAAGGTGAAAAAGAACACAAACTTAACATGACTCTTGAAACAGGAGCATTTGGATGGAATCACAGCTGAAGCTAAAGCAGCCTACAGCAATTCCAGCCGGTGCTGTTTACGTCGGCAATCTTACACGCTATGAGGCATTAACTGAGCAGAAACACAGCTATGGGGAAGTTAACTGACACAAATTATAAACCCCAACTATTTTCTTGAATACGCTCGCTTTGCAAAAAAATTGAGTCAGCACCAGCGACAGCTCTGCAGTCCTCCAATGTAGAGCAGATCAGGTGGTTGCAGAGCCCCGGCTCGCAGCAATACGATGCAGCTGAAGAGCAAGCACAGTCCACAGACAGCAACTGGAGCTACTCTCTAGAACAAGACGACCTCTAAGCTTTAATCTTTCACAGAAACGATGTGCTGATATTGCAGAAGAGCTTACGGTAAGTTTGTGGGCTTTGTTTTTCATCATAAAGACCTACTACAAAATCAGAGACAGAAAGAAGAACAAAATTCTTAGTTGATGACAGATGCTTGCACCAGAAATTTGCTGCAGTGTCAGAGATTTCTTACTAATATTAATTCAGCTTTGGAACGTGTGTTACCGGCTTTGAGAATGTAATTAACACTATCATAAGGGAAAATAATAACGTGCATGTTAGCATGAGGATGGAATTTGGGTTAGAAGCTGAATTCCTAACAGTTTAAGATGGATTTTAACCACTTCTACTTAAGCAAATAGCATGCATGTATGGGGGGGACTGCTACATTACTGCAGAGATTTGTAAAGCAGATCCAGTTGACAGCCATTTTTTTATCCTGTATAAAAGAACACATTATTCCAAACATAATATAGGCTTGGAATCACTAAAAACAAGAAGCAGACATTGTATAACATTTGGAAGAGACTTGCATTTTCGGAAGAAAGCCCTCATTTGAAATTGAGGGGGAAAGGGAGATGAAAAAACAAGTCTCATTCTGCCAGACAACATGACAGTCTATGAAGGGATGCTTTGTAAAGTCTCTATTGAACAATTCTAAAAAGGACCATGCCACAAAGGGCTTTATTGATGTTTTTTACTTAATTTCTCCTGCAAGTGGTCATTGCAAAGACAACCCTTATGAAGGGATAAAATATATTACAGGGATTTAAAGGGTGTCATTTTGGTGTATTTATTTTCAGGCAACAATGGAATACCAGATATTGAACACATCTACCTGTCTGCTGGCCCTTCTGTTTTTCATACCCATTGTTTTGGGTATCTGTCCTTCTAACTGTACATGCTCAGGAAACGACAGGAATGTGGACTGTTCAGGCAGAAACTTCACTGTACTGCCACATGGACTTCAAGACAACATTACATATTTAAATCTGTCCTTTAACCAGTTTGTAGATCTCGATCATCAGCTAACGAGATTCACCAATCTGAGGACCCTTGATATTTCAAATAATTGGCTCAAGAACATTCCTGCTCATCTGCCCAAGTCCTTATGGGAATTATATGCCATAAACAACAACATTAAAGTTCTTCAGAAACTCGACACAGCTTACCAGTGGAATCTCAGAGTGCTCGATGTTTCCAGGAACATGGTGGAGAGAGCCGTTCTCATCAACAACACCCTGAGCAGTCTCAAGTTCCTCAACCTCAGCAGCAACAAACTTTGGACAGTTCCAACCAACATGCCCTACAACATAGAGACGGTGGATCTATCCAATAACTTCTTGTCCCAGATCCTTCCCGGAACACTGGTGAGACTACAGCACCTGACAAGCCTCTACCTGCACAACAACAAGTTCACGTACATTCCCGACAAAGCTTTTGACCAGCTCTTTCAGCTGCAAGTAGTAACGCTGTACAACAACCCATGGTCCTGCGGCGATAAAGAAAATATCCCTTACTTGCTGAAATGGGTGCAGGGAACGGCTGCCAGCGTTGTGGGAGCTCCCTGTGCTGACCAGTCTGTGCTCTGGATGGGTGCCACGCCAACTTTAGCCGCTCCCACAGACTCCAGCCTCATGATTAAAGGAATGAAGGCAGCAGACAAAGCTACTTCTCCAGTGGCAGCTGCCCCAACCAAAATGACAAACATGCATAAACAGTTTAAAGCTATGGAAGCTACCACCTCGGAGCCCTTAAGCCAAACCGTACTGTTTACGAGCACAGACCGACCCCTGCTCCTCTACCCAGAAGATCTGACCCCTAGGAAGGTTGGTTCTCAAGAAGCAGCAGCCACACACACAAGCTACATCAAAGATTCCACCGAGGTGAACTCGAGCCTGACTCGCTCAACAGGATCATCCACGACTCCGATGACTTTAAGTATCACCAGTGGAATGCCAACAAACTACTCCAAAATGCCTCAAAGCACAACTGCTACCTTAAGGAAAGAGGAATCCACTACAAATAGTGTGAATACTCGTGTGCCCTCCAAAGCAAGTATCTGTGAGCTGTGTTTGGTCTATGCTGTGATGCTTAACGCAGTGGCAATGCTCATCGGCTAAGGGCTTGTATCGTGCGAAAATGATTCCAGTCTATTCCTGTGCTACACAGCTGGAGTTAAGACTTCCAGCCAAGGAATCAAAATACAAGGAATTGAAAGTTCTGACTCTGATCTAAAGAAAGTAACAGTTCTTCATTAAAGAAGCGCACACTAATGTCTTGATACTAAGCTGCTACTTATTTTAATATGTCTTAATTGAGTAAAACTAACCGATGATTTTGTTTTTAAAAATGTGCTTATTTTGTATTTAAATTTTTAATTTTACTTGCACAGAATAAAACATCAGAATTTTACGTACTGATTTTATGTATGGTTTTGTCATTCAACAACTGGAAAAAAAAAAATCAAACCAAACATCAAAACCAAACCCGAAGGCCTGTATCATATCTGCATTGTCTTGCTTGACTTGCCAGTGAGCAATTCTTGTAATATAGCAGCACAGATTCTTTGTAAGTTACGACGACATGCAAAAGGAAGGGAAAAACAAAGGAACTAAACCTTGCTGTTTCACTAACCAGAAGCTGCTCCTGAGAAAAATCGCTAGCATGTGTATCTATGTTTGCTTCATACGTATTAGGATATTTTAAATACGAAGAACAACAGTTTTGAATCTAGGAATTAAATATGACAATGCCATGATGTCTACACCCGGGGGTGTGTAAACTGAGAAGGCAACATGGTCCAACTTCAGCATGGGAAACGTGGCAAGGGCTGAGATCTCTTTTTGCTCTTAGAGACTGCAGGCAAGTTAATTCTCACTCTCCATATTAACCAAAAAAGATACAAGTAGAGGAAAATGCAAGATGTTCAATGCCATGACGCTCTCCAACGACAAGGAGTTACCTACACAAATTAATGACGTAGAAATCCTTAACTCTATTACAAGTGACATCCAAAAATCGGCAACGTTAATATATTGTGCTTAAAGAATATTGCACATCAGCCAGAATGTATCAAACTACTGCTTTTTGATCAGTAAAATGAAGTATCGGCCAATTCCTAACACAAGCTGTGCAACAAACCAATTAAGCAGTTACTTGTCAAGCTGTCACAGAAACAATCCCCGTATCTCATGATTTAAAGAAGTACAATAATTCAGAGCATGGCATTGAACGTGCCCAAAGCCTTGCTCCATGAGGGCGAGCATGAATGCTGTTCTCCTTGACATCTGCACCATCAGCAAGTAGAAATAGCTGCACGCATGGTTCTGACCACTCTAGGAAAATAATTTCAATTACGTGGCAAAGGTACCTGATATACTACAGATGAAGTTTTGCAAACAGCATGAAATGAAAACCGAAGAACAAGTTCACTGAAAAAGTATTATTCACTTAATATTACAAATCTTTATACAATGTTTTCCATTCATTTCAGGCCATTTAATTTCCAGTTACTGTAGCATGAAGGTGCTGCAAAACCCAGAAAACCTCACTACGGAGACCGGAGTCCTCTACCTATTTCTCCTAGGTGACAATGAGGGCTGTAGACCATTTACAACCACTGGTACCAGAGAAATCACAACTTTCCAATTGTGAACAGTATTTCTAGAACCAGAAATGTGTTTTAATTTCTAACAGTAAATGTTACACAACGAATTTGTACAGTTATTTCATTGGCATTTAAGTAAAAATAAAGTTATGTTTGTATTGAACCGAGTTAGCGACGGTGCTTCTTTTCATAGCAATATCACTGAACAGGTAACACTTCACTGCACAAACCCGTTTCAAGCACTCAATGTTCATGTCTTATGGGGGAAAACGGTGGTTAAATCAAACTATATTATTTTGATACTGACATATCCCTAGTATTGTTTAATGAGAAACTGATACTAGTAAGGTAAGGTCTACCCTTCCCCTTTCTACCTTTAGAAGGTGCAAACACCTAAGGGATCTCTCTAGCCACTAGAAAAATGTGCCTCCTCCTCCCTCTCAAAAGACTCTCCACGTTTAATAGAACAGAGAACTTAAAAGCCAAAGCCTGGCATTTTGTACACATTTATGGTAGACAAGAAGTAGACACCCGAGTCAAAGTTTAGACGACCCAGCCCATCGGCAATAGGTGGACTTCAGCGGCCAGCAAAGAGCCTCATCGTACAAAGCAGGTACCAGCAGTCTGACAGAGCTGCCCACCTGCACATTTCCCCCAGGTTAAACAATCCGACGGGAACTGCCAAATTCCCCTCACCAGGATCAGTGCTAGCAAACACGGCGCTGCCTACTCAGTGGATCTGCTGAGGAGTGACTGACACTAGAACACTATCAACCTACTTACCACGTTCAGAACTAGGCATTTCCTAGCAGTATCTCACTCGAAAGGTTTCATCCCACAGGGTCTAAAGCGCCTGAACTTGCAGGGTAGGGCAGAAGTCACAACGTGAGGTGCTGTGACTAAACTGCCTTGAGCTGAGGAAATTACAGAAGTACTACACGTGTCTTCGCTGAACTGTTCAGTACAGGATGTCAAGTTCCACTGCTTGCAAAAATCAACTTTAAATGCTCTGAGAATGTAAAAAATATTGAATTATGGGCTAAACAGAGTTACTATTCCCTGTTTTCCAGAAGTTGTTCGGGGCACACTGCAAATGCCCGTGCTGGATGGCTACCCACTCTTCAAAGTCCTAAGCGTGCTGATAAAAGCCTGGAAGAGGGAATGGGGTTGTGGGGTTTTCCAAATACAAGTACAGGATTGGGAAGTTAGGATATTAAAAAAAAAATTGCAGGAGGGTATGAAAGTAAACGGCCCTGCCAAGTTCTAGGGCTGTGCTCTCCCCCCAGACCGCGGCTGCGGTCGGTGCAAGCCAGAGGGCTGCTCAGCCAGACTGCCTTCAATAAAGCAGACTGCAATTTAGGTTTCCTCGTATTTTTCTGGAATACAAATGAGTTGATAAGGAAGCAGCGAGTAGGCAGGCGAGTGTGGGAGTCGGGCACTTGTTGCTTGGCAACAGTGCAGTCAAAATGAAATAAAACTGATGGGCAAGGATGTGAACACGACAGCCTCGGGTTGGGTTGTTCTAAACATGCTGGTCATTCACTCCACGGTAGATACAAGATTATCTATTCTCAGGGATATTATTTGTTCCAAAATAACTATTTAGCATTTCAGGACAACACTCAATATACCCGGCGGGTCTGGCACAGCTCAGAAGCAGCCTGCTTGCTTTTGAAAGGTTACCATTGCCATAGGGATAGCTGTGCGCTGAAGCAGTAACTCAGAGGTTTGTATTCCTATTAATTAGCTTGGGATCAGCTTTCAAATGTAATGGCAGTACTTCAGGATCAGGATTTATTGATTTATTGATCATTTTAGTAACAGTGTAGGGATTCAAAACAGAAAAGCACTGGCTGCAGGAGTCAGACTGTTGCCCAGGAAACAAAATGTGAAGAAACATGACAGAAGGAATTAAATTTCACAGCACAAGAAGGATATAAACTGATCCAGATATATCAGTAAAATGACTCAACAATGCCCTAGCAACAAGATCTCAAACTACCAAAAAAACCCCAACCTCAAGCTAAAAAAAAACAACCCAGTGTGCTGCAAGCCCTCAAACATCCTGGCAGCTCCAATCCAAACGGGCTTTCCACATTTTGCACCTTAAAAAATGCCATCTGGCTGAAAACCCCAGTGACAAACACCCCGAATACAGCGCTTTGCCACGTGCCTGTTAGCAGAAAAGATGCCAGAGTGGGGTTGCCCTTTAGGCAACACAGGAACACATCTGACCTGTACCACAACCACCAGGGTCTAGTGGTGCTTTTTCTCCTTCCGTTGAGGAACTCAGGTTTGTGTTCATTCAAAAGTCCCTGGGACACTGTTTCTAAAGCTATGTTACTGAAGCCAACCTTCCTGACTGTTCAACTGCCAGGTAACTCGGTCAATCATTAAAGCTGCAGAATTTCTGTAGAGTCCCGTACCACAGAACTAGGGAAACCCTCTCCACTCTTGTAAGGCTCAAGAACAGTTGATCTGCAAGAGATCTGAGGCCATTCTGGAGCTCATTTGTATTTACAGTCTCTTTTCACCCCAAAAGCACAATTCACCAGCAGGCAGTTTGCTGCTGAATTCTGAACCCACCAGCTGGTTTAACTGAAAAAAATAAAATAAAAAATAATAATAAAAGAACTTATAAACAAACAGAAGATGTGCTGAAAATGAAATCAGTTTGCCCATGGAATGTTCACACCTAAAGTCACTCTGCGTGTCACGAGCTGTTCCATGTTTTCTGGAAAGCAGCAAGCAGCATTTGATGATAAATATGTAGATACAGCTTTCACTGAAAAAAAAAAATTATTTTGGTTTTGTTTCAGCAACAGTCACTAACATTCCAAAAAGAAAGTTTCCAGAAGCTATCCCTCTTCTCAACCACTTTGTTGCCAAATGTGAACGATACACACGATAACCTAATTGGAGGGAATTGCTGTTAGAAGCTTTAACAGCCATTTATCCAGCAAAGTGAAGTTCATTTAAGATTTTATCAAGGCCCACTTCAGCTGACACAATAGGCTCAAAGTGACTCAAAGACCTTGGAGAGAGCAGAGCAGTGTGGTACGGCTTCTGAAGGCAGAAAATGAGGACAGAAGTTAAGTGGTACCACTCATCTTGTTTTCTTCCACTCCATCCAGTCAAGGGTGTTGAAAATGCAGAAAAGGGGTCAAGTGAAAGGAGGGCATCTTCCCAAGCATAAGGAAGGGAAAGCTAAACACTGACTTAGGGCAATGTTCTCTCACACAGATGATGCTGTTTCAGGGCTACAGATCAGCGGGAGAAAGCAGGATTTGTCTGAACTTTCTCACCTCCTTCTACGTAGTGTTATTTAGCCTGGCTTTAATTAGCACAAGCTTACAGACACACTGAGTGCTGACCCGACCAAACCACGGGCACTGGACTCTCATTCCCATGAACGTTACCTCCAGACAGCACCAGACATAAACCTTCACCTCCCACCTTTGGGCTGCCTCACACATAAAGTCTTCCCAAGAGCCAGCAGCAAAGCGACTCTCGGAGAACTTTCACAGCAATAACTGTAACAGAAAGTCAGCTTTTCGTCCCTACACAACCAGCCTGAAAGCAAGTGGCTTATGTTGTGTTTTTTAAAGCATCAACAACCCCTCTGGCATGCCTGTACAAAATTCCAGAAGAAGGAAACAGGTTTGAAATTTATTTTACCTTCCACACTGATACTGAACAGAAGTTTTGTTTGTTTGTTGCTCTGAAAATCAAAAACATAATAAAAGAAACGTGAACAGATATATTCATTTGTTGGATCTCTAATTACACCCTGGCTAGGAAACCATATTTAAGTGGTAAAACTCAACTACCCAGTCAGAGGTTGCACTGGGAAAGGTTCATCAAAGCTTGCTCATTATTTTAGCCTCCAACCTGAGCTTGGAATAGGGCATGTTTATTATCCAATCATTACAACTGTTATTTCTTTGAAAATGGGGAAATTTTGGTATTTTCTGAGGGGAAGTGACAAAAGGCACAGTCTAGCAGAGTGCAGATTTTCTAGGGAAGCAGGTTTGTGAATCTATGGAGCAAAAAGCTCTACCGAAAACAAAACTAGAAACTTGGAAAATTAAGGACCTAAAATTTTAATTAATTGAAAAAAATAAAATCTTGTGAGCCTGTTGGGTATGATTTTCAGTAGAAATGTCAGTTTGAAGGATGCCTTGCTTGCAAATGTGTATTGACTAAATTGCTGAATCTAACCCAAAGATACTGCTAAAGAAGTGGTTTCCTCTGCTTGTTTTCACCTTCTTACACGAACTCAAAGGGTCTGCAGAAGGTTCACCACTGATGACATCTCCTCAGACCATGAGAAACCTGTTTGCCAGAGGTGGCACCATCAGTGAAACCGCCACCGCTGACGCCATGAGCAGCAGCACCACTGC
This sequence comes from Chloroceryle amazona, assembly GCA_027560015.1. NCBI lineage: Eukaryota > Metazoa > Chordata > Aves > Coraciiformes > Cerylidae > Chloroceryle > Chloroceryle amazona. Next base: position 46,107 of record JANHFX010000700.1, on the reverse strand, counting down.
TAGCGAGGGGCACACCGTGGAGAGCAACACTGGCACCACCATCGAAAGCTCTCTGCCCAGCCTTACCCCAACAAGAAGCTCAAGCAAGAGCTCCCCAGGGACCACAACCATTCCTAACCACGCCACGGTCAGCACGGCAGCAGCAAGGGTACCGCAGGCAAGCACCCCGCTGGGGCAGCAGCCACCCCCTGGCATCACAAACAAGCACCCCACCAGCAACAGAAACACCAGGAAGAGCCAAAGCAACCACACAAACTCTGCCAGCACTGGTGCCACAGGCAGCTCCACCAGCATGAACTGAGCTACCACCAACAGCACCAGCAAAAACCAGACTGGCAACAGCAGCAGAAGCAAAAGAGCCCCACCGGCACACAATGCACGGGCAATGATCTGACCACGAACATCCACACAGGATCCATAAGCACCCCACCCACATCAGGACTCTCACTGCCACGATCGGAGCCGGTGAGAACTTCACACCCTCAGCAGCACCACGGTGCACCCCCACGGCACCAAAACCAGCAGCCCCACTGCTGCCAGCCAACACCCCACCAGCAACACCATTACCAACAGCAACGGCACCCGCGAGCCAGCGCAGCTCTAATCTTCCCTTTACAGGTGAGTTCTGTCCCTGACTGCACTTGGCTGCGAGCACAGCGATTTTCCTTTTCTTTAAAGGACTGACTTTTGGTAATTAGTGTAATTACTATGGAAAGGGTTTTGAACATCCTGTCCTCCCTGGATTTCACAGGGCAGTTATTTAGTAACTGGATTGAAATGTCGAGTGTCAGTTACAGTCTTACTCTGGTTGCAGTTTTATGGCTGCAAGCATTAATTTAAATAAATATTTAATTATTTTTTTAAAGGGGAGAGCATTGCGACTTATTTGACCATAAACCAACTAATGAATCTTGGGATATTCTTCCCAAATTCTTCCACACTGCAGCATATGTTACATGGTATTATGAATCACTATCTTCCAGAGTTGGGAAGACTTACAACTTTCAAAATGATGCCTTACTGGAAAAACAGAGTGACTTGCAAAGTTCATGTCAGCATCTGCTTTTCTTATTACTTCAGTGGCATTTCCACAGATCTCAGTCATTTCCAAAAACATGGTTTTGTTGTCACTTAGAACACAATGGTGAAACTGAAGGAACATCGTGGTCTTGACTATGTGTGAAATTTCTAAACACTTGCATTACTCTTTAAAATGGGATGCAGGGACCATTTGGAGAAATTTTATCCCGTGGTTTAGCTTGTTACTTATTTTTATACTTCAGGAAATGAAGATAAGATCACTGACAAAGTGTTAACAGTATGGGTAGAGGTGGCTGACTGGAGACAGTGAAAAATGAACATTTGAAATTGCAGGTATTTGTCCAGAGATACCCACACACCACGACAGTTCCGACTTAGAAAAGAACTCAATTAAAAAATCCTAGTACCGGAATTTGGCAAATAGCTGATTTCAGATTCTTATTTGTTACAAAGTCAGTGTTTCTTTCTTGTTTACACTTGATAGTTTTGATTTTTACACGTTATTTCACAGCCAGGGAAGGTGAAAGATTCCTTACCGTCGAGCGATGTAGTAGAAAACAGGATTGCCAGCTTTAGATGTCCCAGCTTGGTAGAAAATATTTAACGTTTTCAGTGCTTTGAACTCCTCTTTTTCATGGACCTGATGCCTAAAAAGCAGTGCATTCACATCAACTCTCAGAACTGCCTTTCAAAATAAAATAAAATAAAATAAATAAATCCCAAACCCTCTTCATTTTGCACCTTTAAACGAAAGTATTAAGTGCACACAATCTTGAACCTTTGGTAAATCACAAACTTTACTCCAGTTCTCGGTTTAATTTGTGAAATTACAATCGACTCAGAAGCTTAAAAGGTTTATGCAGCCCCAGCTTTTTAAGGTCTCTTTCAAAATGAAAGCTGGGCTCTTACTGCTGCCTTAGATCCTAGAGCCCCCAAACCCTCAACGCGTGTCCCCTCCACGATAATCTCATTACCTTGTCATGAATTCTTCAAACTTGGAGCTAGTAAGATTTAAGCTGGACCAGTGGGTGTCTGCCACGGGTTTGTGCTCAGGTGGACCCAGGTAGGCAAGAAGAGTTGCCATCTTGTCAAAAGGTCGTCTTCCAACAGCTTTGTGGTCCCTAGAAACAGTACATTGCTCAAAAAAGAAGTCCTCCTTTACTCAGCAATTCCTATTTTTTGCCCACTACCCTTCCTTACCTTGACCAGGCTGGAGTTTCTTTTTTAAAAATTAAAAAAAAAAAAAAAAAAAAGAAAAGTGTTCAACAAAGAAATGAGAGAAGTGTTCGTTACACATAAAACAATTCTCACAGAAGGTAAGACAACTTGCACAAGAGGTTGCCAGTAAAGGGGACAGCAAAGATTTTGGGTCGGTTCCCAAGAGTGGCTCGTCAGCACCACAGAGTCTCCACAGGCTAAGACCTGTCAGCCACAGCAGCCTTCTCCGCAGTAACGACAAGCAGCATCCCAAAGTGTTTCCAAAGAACATTTCCTGCCAGCAGCTCCCTTCTTCCTGACATTTCCCAAGTCTTACCTGTTGCTGGAAAGGTACTGGCCGATTTTCTCCTGGTTGTTCCACAGCAGGCGGTGCAAGGCAAGGACGTTGCCATCGCTGATGAAAGACAGGCTGTGGTTGACGGTGTCGCTGGCCGGGCAGTCGGACGCGATGTCGAGGAAAAACCTAGAGCCCAAAGGCAGCGGTAAGCAAGACCTGCCGGGCAGGCTCAGTGTTCTTCAGAAGGCTGCAAGAACATTCTCTGCTTGCTCTTTACACACCAAGCCTGTGTGCAAGCTCCCCAAGGGCCTACCTGCGAGCTGCATCGAAATTGCTTTTGACAAAATCATTAAAAGGCCGCATGTGTTCTTCTTTTGTAAACAGGACGTGGTTGGCAATGCTCTGAAGTATCTAATTAATAAAAAAGAGGGTAGACACACAAAGGTTTAGTGCCTTGGCCGTTAGGGTAGGCGGTGTAACTTCACTCATTCAAGTTTACCCACATCCTTTCATACTGATCGAAGAACGGGACCAATCAGATAGAAGGCACAGTATGAGCAAATAAAATACTTATCGATTCACCTTGGACATCAGTTTCAATCCCCTCTCGATTCTCGGCGGAGGTTTTTTATCTAGAATCCCTGCCTCGTACGGGGAGACGATGGCAGGGTTGATGAACCGAAGGAACATGGCGCTCCCAACCGCCCCGATGCTGTTCTGGGGAAACCGCTGACTAACCACCTACGAAGTTGAGAATTATAAAGAATAGTTTTGCATTAAAGAAACGGGGAAGGAAGCGGAGAAAAGCCTTGTACGGTCATCCAGCTTTAAGCATTCTCTCCACACCACTCAAGCTCAACACATCCGAGCAGGACTCTCTTGCCTTGCCAGGTCTTGCATCACGGGACAGTCGGGATGGAGAGGGAAGTGCGTGGGGGGCGAGGGGCTACCCACACTAACTGGCCTGCCTGCAGCTTCCGCACAGACCTCGCTAGGGTGGCATTGCTACAACAAGTTGGTGGGCAGAGATAAGAAGGTCTATTCCAGAGCTAGTGGCCACTGGATTCCAGGGCCCTGCACTGTCAGCGAAGCAGACAGAGGGCCTGTGTCCGTACCCAGCTGCACAAAGTCTTCCTGCCAAATACAGACGGCTCTTTTTCAATCGGTGCGCTCCGATTTGTGCATTTCTAGTCTCGCTCCTGATCACAAGAGCCTCTCCAGCAATAGGAGTTCTGCTGTAAACCTTCAGGAGCAGTTTTAAATTTGTGGGAAGGAGACGTTTGTAGAAATGCTCTGCAGAACCATCAGATCCCAACAGATTTGCCAAAGGAGGAAGGACAGAACGAGGCAGAGTTGGGTGGCCAGTGTACTTTTGTGCCTACACATGCACTGTCCAGGAGCACTCAGCAAGGATCTGCTGGAAGAACTGCAGGTTTTATTTGAAATACGGTTCTTTGTCATCTAGAAATAAAATTCTGGAAAATTTTGTAAAAAAAGAAATTTCCATTCTTTTAAGGAAATCAAAAATCAACTAAGTGTTACTAATAGGACAGTCTACTGTCTAGGTAGCTTCCATTTGACTTTGGAAAGCTAAAGCTGCCTGGCAAAAAGAAAAAATAAATTCTTGAGTATGTTACGTGTGGTTCCATAAAGACTCAAAATCTGTATGTGTATTTTCTTCTGAGTAGCAACAGTTAATCAAAACATGTCAGATTTGATCTCTCCACAGAATAAAATCAGCAAGCTTTGTATTTTAAGTTATATTGTTTAAAATAAATAAAAACCAAACGACCTCATTCTATTAAAATACTTCAAAATGAAACTGCTGCAATCTCAAATCATGCTTCTTAAGAGAGACAAAGCCATTAGTACATAGACACTGAATCAGGAATCACTTTGGTTCAGTAGCAACTTCATTCAGCTACCTCGTGATGCAAGCATTGGTAATATTTTCTTGTAAGATACAGGTTTGCTCACAATTACTATTCTGCTCACAGTAAAAAATAAGGGAGCATTTAATCAAAGTCTAAATTTCCATTCTGCCTCTGTTTTATTCATACCTTCTATTTTGAGGTCACTGTCCAAGAACAGCCTAAGTTAACTGTCAATGACACCGCTCCGTCACCATCTACATAGCTAAACTAACGCAGCGAGCTACTTAAAATGGGAGATCTGCTTTTTACAGCAAAGAAATACAAATTCTAGCCTTTATTGCTTAGTCGCAAGGCAAACAAAAGAAAACATATCAGAAGCCAGTCATATAGGATTCTTTTCTTTTCAGAAAGCCATCCATATGAATTGTTCTTCTCCCAGGATGCAAGCTGAAGTTATCTGCCAGAGTGTTAGAACAGCTAAACAAACTCAGATTTTCCCAAAAGCCAAAGAACACATTTTTCTTCCACATTTTAAATTTGAAGCTGGTGGCAAGGGTAGCAGAATCAGAGTATTAAATACTAAGCAGTAATGTTAAAAATGTCTTTCGTTTATTCAAATAGGCACACAGAGAATATTTTAAATATAACTTAAATCCAGTGTTAATTGAAATGAAAGCTATTTTGTGCCAGAATTAGTAGAATGATTTTACAGTGAGGTCAAATAGACTGAAGTGAAGATGTTTTGAACAAACAGCAAAAGATTTCTGTTGTGCTTTGAAAGAAATGGCTAATAAAAAGGTCTCCAAACTTACTGATTTTTTGTTTTCCTTTTTTTCTTTTACGGTAGCTTTATTCAGTAGAGAGTGGCAAGTTGCCTACAGAACAGAGATGAGCACAAACAAGTCACAGCACCAACTACATACAGCAACAAAAAAACCAATGTTGACTTGTACATAAATTACACAGTAAAATGTAACAAACATAACCAACAGAAAATGAAATATATCAACTAAAGACTGATGATGGAGTTTTTATTCCACAATTTTATTACATCTTATTTACAAAGCACTAAATACAAAACAAGCAAATGTGGCATTTCAATCATTTCTACTATTTCTGGCTAGATTAAAAGTCAAACCACACTAATGTGCTCATGATACACAATGTTGGGCATTAAATGGTATATTCAAGTTTTCCAATGTATTTCACCATCCCCAAATAATTTTAATAGCAAAAATAGTAAAGTGTTATCCCTTTGAAATACATATTACTTTTAAAATAAATTTAGAGTTTTAAATCTTCCCAATGTTTCTCTGTGTGTCCTTCGATTTAGTTAGATCAGTGAATCATCACCGTGATTACTACTTTGATAGCTGAACACTGCCTGCCATAAAATATTCTGCGGAAAAAGGAAGAAAAAAGCCAGCAGGTCTGTATGAATTGACTACACATTTCCAAATCAAGACACCCAGCTTGACTTTTCTTACTTCTGCACTGCATTGCAGTGCAAAGGGACCCACCAAGAAGCATCCCATGCTCTCCGATTTCCCGTCGGGACCTGAGCAGAGCCAGAGTACCCCAGCCTCAGGCACTGCTCCCCAGAGCAGAGGCACCTTCTGGCCTGGAGCCCAAACCTACATCCTTCAGATCAGCTCTAGCAGCGAACCAGCACCACTGGGTCGCCCACCCTACAGCAAGCAGCGCCTCGACCCCGGCCCTCGAACGCTAGCGGTACCGAGCGGTCGGAGCGCGGGCGCGCACCGGAAGGACAGAGCAGATTAAGCCATTCAAAGCTTGCGGGAGGGTTCCGCCAATTTAAACGGGGGCAGACGGCGGA
>JANHFX010000700.1:28497-39760 GCA_027560015.1 Chloroceryle amazona | reverse complement strand
CCCGCCCCGCGAACCTAACGATACCCGGCGGTCCCGGAGCCGGCCCCCACCGGCAGGCCAGAGCAGCCTTAGGCCATCAAAGCCTGCAGGAGAGTTCCTCCAACTTCAAACGGTGACAAGAGTCGAAAAGGAAAAGGAAAAAGGAAAAGGAGGAGGAGGGGGAAGAAGAAAAAGGAGGAGGAGGAAGAAAAAGGAGGAGGAGGACGAGGAAGAAAAAGGAGGAGGAGGACGAGGAAGAAAAAGGAGGAGGAGGAAAAAGGAAAAAATAAATACAAACAAAAAACCCCCAACCAAACAAAAATACACCAAAATACACCAACACCCCCCCAAAATAAAAACCAACAAAGAAACAAAAGAGATAAACAAACGCCAACCAAAAAAGCACGCACACACAAAAAAAGTCCAAACCCCAAGCCAAACAAAAAAACCTAAACAAAAACCAAACCCCAACCACAAAAGAAAAATCCCAAGCCAGTCAGTAAAAGCCCTTCTGCTAACGCAGCTAAATGAAATAGCTCAGATTTGTGCAGGACCTGTAGATATTTAACCAAGGGAGCCCCTGCTGAATTTCTCACCACGTAATCTGGACAGAGTCAGCTTCGGAAGCGGTCACACGCACGCTGCACTCAGCATTTAAAACATGTAAAACTTCCACCTGTCCTTACAAAGAAAAATCACGCCCCTTGGCGTGGGTTTATGAAATAGCCAGCACAAGTTCTTGGCATGAGTTACTTTGCCAGGCTCGTCTGTGACCACGTAACTCTCCCGAGGGTCCGCTGCCTGTCACAGAAATAGCTTTGCGATGCTTCCGGAGGAGCACGCTGAGCAGGGCTCTGTCCCAGCACCAGAAAGGGCAGCCAGTGTAGACCCCCGTACCCAACTAAACACTGTTTCCATGATGTTCTGTATTGATGGGAATTAGCCACAAATCCTTTACAGAACACACCCGATGGGTACTTGTTGCACGCACATTTACTTTGAAACTCTGAAGTATAAAAAGACACCACAAAATTCAGTCTCATTTACACTACTGCTTGGGATGGAACATATTCACCTTCTGAGAAAATGAAGTTACCTTATAAAAATCACATATTTGGTTCTTCTAATAAGAAGGGATTAATACACCCCAAAATTCAGAGTTTAATTGTGCTTTCAGTTAAAAGCCAGACTCTCCAAAACTCTCTGGAACTGGAGAGTGCAGAATTAATTATTACATTATTTATGACAATCAAAATTTTGTACACAAATATAGGTGTTACTAGAAAGCAAGCAGTAAATGTTGAAGCTGAGCATCAGTTAATCTCTGCCCGTAGATCATCTCTTTCTGGAGCAAATTACCCTTATTAAAAAAAATAAATTAAAGAAAAAAAATAAAGAAATTAAAGGAAAAAAGCAAAGGGAAGAATAAAACAAATAGACTTGATAAGCTCCCAGAGAAGAATCTGGCAATGCTCACTGGTATGTTTTAGGAATTCCATTTCACGTAGGAATTACAAATGTTTTGCATAGAAATAATTTCTAGCAATGCATCACTGAAATGGAAATAAATCTGCCACATCCTAGAGACAGTCTCTAAAAGCAACTGTAGGAGAAGATGGGGGACAACAACACTCAGACTCCCACTCAGTGTCTGTGAGACTGTGACCTCTTGAACCTGAGGAAAACCACTCGCCCCCCTCACTCCCAGTTTAAGAAAGCGAACCAAACACAAATCACTCCCCACCAAGCTGAGTACAACCGCTGTTGGAAAGAGAAAGCCATGACTTCAGAAGCCATTTATACAAGTTGTTCTAGCATAAACAACAGCACATCATTTGCAGGCCTAATTCCCTCCAGCAGCTCCCAGCAACAACCCAGGACTCACTACAGTCACAACATACAGCTCACCGGGTCTCACCTCTACGTTCTGACAACCGCAGCAGTTGCACTCCCTGGGAAAGGTCACTAGACTACGCTGCTCTGGATATTTTTATTACTCCTCATTAGTCCACATAGCTCAGGAAATCTCTCCTTGCTTTACTTTAGACCCGAGATGCAGGCTCCATGGTTGAGAGGCCAGAAGCAGCTCTTCACCACTCAACTGAGAGCCCAGCGCAAACATTCTGCCGCGCAGAAACTGCATTTCCCATCAGCCCCGAGGGCAGCAAGAGTGTCCCCACTGGGGATTGTAGCAGCAGCTAAATCCATCAGAAGCACACAAATTGCAGCAGAGAGACCTATAAGCACACTGGGCTCAGCGACCTGCTGCTGAGCTGCTAGAGAGCAGCAGACAGGGGACAGAGCAGAGGGGCTGGGGGTGGAGGCCGGGGAATGCAGGAACGTGAAGGGGAAGCAGCCAGGAGGGGACTGCTACAGCAGAACTTACTCTACCGAGGACAGCGCACCACTCGGGAAGGCTTCTTCTCTGTAAGCATCACTTATAAACGGTACCAGAAACAAGCAAGAAGAGGGTGGTCCCAGCTTGGTAACTTTCCAAGGTTTGTGTGACAGCACTGAAGTTTTAGCCACAAACAGAAGTCAGTCTCTGTAATTCGCCTCATTAAAAGAACTCTATAAATACATTTATCTGCCTCTGCCCGGTTCTCTTCCTCCTATTTACCTGCTGGATTTCAAAATGCTCTGTGTTTCCAAAATGTCTGGTCAGCCACTTAAAGTGCAGCAGCTGTTTGCAGGCGATGACTCGCTCCAGGCCCCTGACAGGCAACTGGGGCTCCATCAGGAGGTGCTGCCCGTAGCACAGGGACCATCATCTCCTTCGCAGACCAGACTCTGTTCCTGTTGTCATTCTACCTCTCAAGTACAAGAACCTATCACCCTCAACAGCACAGCACACTGCAGCATCCCAGCTACAAGGCCAATGTCCTCTACCACTCAGGTGCCAGTGGACCTCCTCCCAGTACAAGTTAAGGGTGTTCCTTACAGGGGTCCACGGCAACTCCCGTGTTCAGAACGTGACTACGAGACCTGACACTGTGATCAGAAAAAAGCCTGACTGATGCAGTGTCTTGACCTCACCCACAAATGACCCTCTTCAGTGAAGCACAAATAACCATAAATAATTCTCTACCAAATGCAGCCAGTAGCATTTTAAACATTTCCTTCCTTTATACTCAGCTTCAACCCACAGTTTCTAAAATTTAGGACTTGTAAATACTGTGGTCCCACTGTAGCTGGAGAAAAAAAAACACCCAAGTTTTTCTTATAAGCATCTGACATTCTTTTTAACCTGCTTTTCCATGCAAGGCAGCAAGAATAAGACTGTGCCCCCCTGTAGTGGATGACTAAATATTATTCCTGGAGCAATGACCTGAAAAATACATTCTATAGACAATTTTTGTAAAAATTTACTTCAGAGAGAAATTGCTTCTATTTTTATGCAGAGAACAACTATCTAGAGGCAGTAACTGCACAAGTAGCTGTTTTATTCCCAAAGTAAAGGCTTATGAAAAGCACAGTCTCCCAAAGAGATGCTAAAGCAGAGACTATTGCTGCCTTATCACGTCTGACTTCTTAGCTGCGATTCAGCTCCTTTAAAAATAATGTTTAGTCACCTCTTGACTGCCAAGCCAAGTCTTGAAACACCATCCAGTCCCTATATTTAGATTCCTCTTATTTAACAAACATTTGAAAACAGTCTTTTAAGAAATGCCCCCTATGCACCCGCTACCAGACCAAGCTCCAAGCTGCTAGAACGACACCAAACCCCACGGTTCAGGGGCAGGCAACCACTGCAGGCATACCTGGTATAAACAATGGCACACACTGCGAAGTTGGGGTGGGAACTCCGAAGAAGAATTAATGATTGCATGAAAAAATTTTTCTGTCATTTGCAAGAGACTCCGCTGGTTCTCTTCAAGGCTTTCTGTAGGCTCCAGCCTGAAACAGACCCATAAATGTATGACCAGCAATCAAATAAATGATACCAGCTGTACTTACATGCTTGGGAATAACCTTATTTCCCAGGGTAAAGAGAGATCGTACAGAAATATTTATGATCTTTTCCTCAAAAGTTTCCATCAATATTCTAAACCACCTAAGTTACAAATATAAGGTCATTTAAAACTCAGTAATAAGCAGAGAGCCACAAGCAGGATTCTCTCTCACCATTCCATACAGACACACACACAATTCCCACTGGTAATTGCTCTGTCAGTTTGACGACGGCTTCTCTGGGAGGAATTTTTGAGGCAGACACAGATATCTGACAGTTGAACTATTACTAAGGAGGCCTATCTTTCAGTAAGCTACTTACAAGACAAAAGTTTTTCTAACAGTTAGAGATACTTCAAAACAATAGAGCAAAAGCTACTAAATCGAAGTCTTGAAGTAATACAAGAGAAATGAAAGCAAACAAAAAATGACACACAACAGGCACGCATTCCATCCTGCTCCTGTAATTAATTCAGTGACCTAAAGCACATGCTTTCTGGTCCTGCTGGAAATCCCCACATTAATGGCCTGCACAAGAGAATGAAGTAGCAAGTAGGAGAGGCCCTGCAAGAGCTATCTTCCTTGCTCTCTCAGGGCTTAGAGGACACACAGCAAAAACCATCTCTCTGAGTTGGACAGCTCTGGACCATTCTCCCTGGGTACAAGGACTGCAGATACAACTAATGCGTCTGGTAAAGCGAGGAGTGGGAAAGTATGAGAAAAATATTTGCACTGAGGAACAAAGAATCCTGTTATATTTACAGTAACTGGGGATCGTGTTTGCAAATCAGTACATTTGCTTCCCCCCCACACCCCTTGAATCTCAAACCTTGTTGGATCCACCTCAAAGCTAACGTGCTGCCATTCAGAGGATGTGATCACAGTCCTTAATAAAGGTTCCAAAAGCTTCTGCAAATATGTAGCACCATAGACCTGTGTCGAAAGAAAACCAGAATAGTTGGCGAGATTAACAGCGATTCCCAGGAACAGCCCAAAATTCTGTAAGTGTCAAAAGGGTCTGAAAACACTCAATTTGTTTTGGCATAAGCCAGATTTCTCTAAAATGGGCATTTCTATATACTATAGTCTCACTGCTGAAACATAACCGTGCTCGATTTTAACAACTATTTTAATTAAATTCTACTTTAGAGAAAACTCGAGGTCACTTTAATAACCTCAGCAATCAGAGGGGATTCTCTCTTGGAGCACACTGAGTCAACACATCAGCTCTGTTTGTACACAGCTTTTTTAACTGATATAGAAGCATAAACAAGGCCTCTGACCTCATCTTCAAATTGCACTTTGCAAAAACCCCATCAGGAACAGCCTGCAAGCTGGTGCTGCCCCAGAATCACTCCTACAACTAAACTGGTCAGAAGCTTAAAGATCCCTACTATGCCTGAAGATTACTTAGGAGAGGACTTTAAGATAACTAACACTTTTACAGATGTTTAGCTGTTTGTATCAAATAAGTTACATTTTCTAATAACTAGCAAAGTTTGCAAGATTTCAACAAATGTTTTTGTTACTGTGACCAGTTTTCTTCTTCACAATGCAGAACACACAGACTAGGCAAGAGCCAACATTTATTGCCTTGGAAGCCCTCAAGAGGACCAACTGCAAGTTTAAGCCTAACTGGTTGAGTCATGAAGTCTTGGCAAAAGGTTAAAAAGTACACATTTTCCTGGCACCCGTTAGGCCTGAGCACAGGAGACCTACAAGATTCAATTCATCAAATGTTAAACTGTTAAAAGCAAAGCTCCCAAAACTTTACAGATGCGAGAGCTGAGACTAACTTCAACTGAGACCCGAAGGCAACCCTGTACTATTTTAATCTAATCCATCTACTAAAGTGCTTAACACCATAGACTGGTAGTTCTAAATTTTTATATTACTAAAGTTTTCCTGTAATTGCAGTGATTGGTAGCAGAGAGAGAGATTAGACAATATACCTTAAAACAGAAAGTCATTATTTTACTGGCTAAGCTGTTTCCTCGGAAGAGTGTCTGCATGGAATCTGCTAGTTCAACTTCCTTTGAAAACATATTCCAGAGTAGCTGGTAGAGCAAGTGCCGGGAATCAAAGAGTGTGACCAGGACACGAGCTAGCTCATCCTTAAAAGAAGCAGTGAAATGTTACTCTGACCAGCAGTGAGCCAAAGCAAGCACACACACACACACAAAAAACAAAAACAAATTATGAAAAAAACAAAAACAACACAAAGCCATTTGTACTAATGCTTTAAATTTGCTATGGAGTCTTGCATGTAAACACCAAATTAAGCATATACAATCTCTCTTTAAATCTTTCCTATGCTACTGCTTGTCTAAGTCTGCCTCACGCTAGCCAGGCATACGAATTCATAACGGTTCCTCCAGCTAGATAAGCAGTTATTCTGCAGTGTAACAAAGCCCAATTCATCATGCTAAAATCTAGAGAAGCAAATACGGTGCTGTTTGCCTGCATTACAGCACACACAATCCGTAACAAATAACCAGCCCAAACAGATGCATTTATTACAAAGGATATATATGAAATTATTCCTAGCCATTAGCTAAACACGTGCTGGCAGAATGCCATTTGCAATCAAGCTCTCTGGCAGATTCAGTACACTTTTCAAGAATACACTAAGAAAGCCTAGCTACGTGGACTGACGGTCTAACCTCCTCTGCAGACTGTCGTTACACCCCTAATGTCTGCACTAGCCTGTTTCAAGTTTTAATATTTTCAAAAATGTAGGAAATAAAATGCGTGAATCAACTTACCCACTGAGAACAAGGCACCACATTGGCTAAAGCCATAGCAATAGGAAGCTCCCCCTGATCACCCATCATTGTAACCAACTCCACCAATCTCTCAAACCGATCTGCTAGCACTGTTTCTGCTAAGGTATCAAATTCTGTTCCCTGCTGCAGAATTTTGGTGAGGACTTCCATAAACGTAGCTCTTGTTTGGAGGTCTTTATGATAGCCCAAGCCTGATTAAAAAAACCCAGAACTACTAAGGAAGATGTAAAAATAAATTAAATACCAATGTCTTCATTACGTATTCATTTACGCGCAGTGATCTCGATCTACTTTACCTATTGAGTGCATGAGACCACTGTCCACGTTGGCATTGAGCAAATTGGACATGGCGAGAACGGTGCAGTGCCGGAGCGAAGCCAGCCTGCGAGACATCCCGCGTTTCCTGCCCCCTGTCTGCGCGCTTTCGTCTTCCACTTCGCTACAGTCATTGAGGAGGTTCATGAACAGCGTGAAGTACCTAAAGGAAAAACAAACAACCAAACAGAGATGTGGCTAAGGAAAACAGAGTCTGCAAAGGCAACCGTCTGGGAAGGTTTGCACACAGTAGCAGGCAGACCATAAACCTCCCCAAAAGCCTCCTAGCTGCCCCAAGTAAACTTTCAAATGTGTCAATCAGAAGAATCTGTCCTAAAATTTGTACATAAATTTCCTCAGACCAAGCAAGTGAATTTCACAGGTGTGCCTTTACAAACAGATGTCTTGAAAGAGATTGTAAGTTTCTTGGGTAAAAATACAGTATCAAGACAGGCTAATCCCTCCCATGAGTTAAGGGTACAGCTGTATTAAACAGTAACAAAAAAAATCCAAATGCTATAACTGCTTTCTGAATGTCAGTTTTTCCATAAACCCAGGAGGCAGAGATTTGTAAAATGGGATATATGAGGGACTCCTGATCGGATAGTAACGTTATTGCTGCTAGAAGAAAAAGCATACTTGGTAATATAAGTCATACGGTCCACCTCCTTAGAGTCATTGTATAGAAAAATAGATCAAAGCCACTATTTACTTAAGAAATAGCTGAGATTTGGCTTCCATCAACTCAACACCATCTCCTTCTTCAGGCTGCAGTGGAAGTCCAGCAAGGAGAGAGACCACTGCTTCCATACTCGCTTGGTCCAGGTCTCTGAAAAATACGATTTTAAGCAGCTGTGAACCAGTTCCACAGAACTTGTCTCTTTTTTCCTCTTGATGAATTTTCCCCTCTAGTTCCAAGTCCCTTCCCCTTAGACATGCACCTGCAGGCGAGCCAAGCCAGCTCACCTGTGGGTACCCCAGGCCCCCTGGACCCTGCTAGCGACTTTGGAAAGCATTTAAGAGTTTTCTTTCTTACCTTGTCAAGCATTTCACATCCTCATCTGTTGCTTGGTTAGATGTTCCCATAACCCAGTCTGTTAAATACTCCACCATTTTGTTCCTGTTACAGACAGATATGTTGCTTTAGCTTCAGGGGGTTTTGTGTGCGTGTTTGCTTTTTCGACAGCCCTTCCCTCAAACATTTACTTTGCTGGCATCATTCTTGATTATTACCAATTCAATATAAGAACTATTTGAACCACCACACACTGAAGAACTGAACTCATTTTGTTAGAGCAAGTAATACCCCAGTCCGTTACCACACACAAAACTGTCACATATGTTTAGTAACTCTACAGTCAAAATAAACTTTTCAAGCAGTAGCAGGCTCTAAATGACTCTGAAGACAAAGACAGGGGTACTCTCCCCACACCAGGAATGCTCGTGTGGGCTTTAAACATATAGCCTAACAGAGTTACTCTTGCCCACATTACACTACCCTGGAACTTATGTAATGCAGTACTCACCTAAATTTCATTTCTTGGCAAAATGAAAGGTCATCTCTCCTTTCCATCATTACTTCCACTAACTGACAGAGCTTAGTTTTTATTTGAATTGCATGCACCAAATTTCCAAGCACACGCACATACCTGAGGGAGAAAAACCCAAAGAGATTAATAAAATACATCATGCTGCTTCATAGCACAAGGCCCATGCCCCTGGCAAATCTTTCTGCTCCATGCTGGATCCTACCCACTGGCTGACCCAGCAGACGTGTACTGAGTTAGCAAGTGTTCAGGCTACCTTCTTTTCCACCAAGTAAGGAGGAGGATCAGAAACCCAGCTGCTGCTTCTCCGTGGATGCAAGCAGAAAAGACAGAAAGAAGGAGGCTCCACCTCACTTCTTAAACACATCACTCTGAACAGGAAGGCCAACAGGATTTCTTACCTAACCAGATTTAGCATCATCGTCTCAATGCTAGCTTGTCCAAGATGTTCTGAGCTCCCTTCTGTGTGATTGTCAAGCAAATTCTTCATTATAGCAATGGTTTGCTCTACGAATTGCGTGTTGGTCTCAGTTAACAAAACCTGCAGGAAGAAACCAGCAGGTCTTAATTCTTACCCACAAAGCCAAAGCAGGGTATTTACCAAATACACCGCAGCGTTTCAGAAATCGAACTGACAAGCATTTCTCTGGTTATCACCTAGCCAAAAGAATTCCAATACGTGCCAAGATTAGACACACCGATACTACCAGCCATAACGACTCTGAGAGCATTCTCACAGATTCTGTACTCAGAATTCATCAAGAATTCAAGAATGTTTCAATTACTTGATGTTAAATATAGCCTGGAATCACAAATAGAAGAATCATTAATGCACGCTGTGAAATAAAATCACAATGCCTGCAGGTTTTTTGTACAAAACACGAACAGGTATCACTTTCAACTGCCCGTGTGCAAGACGAGACTGACACTTCTCATTAAGAAACAAATGCGAGGGAATATATCAACACTTTACCTGTCCTTGAGAATCAAAAAACTTGCTGATGGTATTCTTCAATTTGTTAAACAGCATTGGATAAAGTGCTGGACTCAACTCCAAACCCACCAGATCTTTAATATTAGTCCGTATCTGAAGTCCCACTTTCTCGTGGTTACAAACCATCAGAGTCAACAATCGATCGATAAATTTGCTAACGGGAGTCTCTGCATTTCCCTCAGTGGACACCATAGAGATCATGGAGCCCTTACGCTCGTTGACAGGGCCCATAGGTGGGCTGTAGGTGGCTAAGCCGGCGTTGCTGCGATGCTGTAGGCAGACTCCTCCAAGGGCACACAAGAACCCCGTCATGTTGATCCACTCCTGAAGAGAATCCGTGTCGGACAAGTCTATGGAGCCTCCCCCGCTGACATGTGACATTCGTCTCTTAACAATTGTCTTATGAAGACTTTCAGTAACCTGAAAAAAAATGTCTGGAGGTGAAATCTCTTCAGCTAAACAGAACTAATGAGAGAGACCAGAAGTTTCAAGCATTCCGTAGCACATCCTGCCACGCACGCTTCCAGCCACGTGAATTTTCTAAGGTTCACCTGTTACAGTTTATTGTGGCAGTGTGAAAAGAAGTCTGTGCAGAGGCACGCTTTCCAGAGAGGCTGGAAAAGCAAGGCTAGAAAGGACAGAAGGGGCTGCCTAGTCAAGCACACTTAAATCCTGACAGCCAGTGGCTTCTTTAAAAACTTCCAGTGAAAGGGATTTCCTAATTTCCCTAGAGTATTCCAGGGGTTTCACTATTCTTCTTTTCTTTTAATTTTTAAGCTCATCCCCATCTCCCTTACAGCAATTTAAGTCCAATTATTGCCCAGTCTCTACTATTGCCCATGTCTACTAAACAGAGCAGACAACTGATTACCATTATTTTTCTGCAGTACTTTAATAAAGCTTAAGTCTGCCTACAAAACTCATTTTCTAGATTAAAATTCAATTCCTTACAATAACTAAGCTTAAATAGTTATCTTGAATTTCTAAGGGTTGAAGCTATAGAAAAATTCACAGTTACCTGCCCATCTTCCATTTTGGTCTTTGGATAGTTAAGGATTAGTTTTGTAGCTTGTTCCCATTTTGCATGCGTATCCTCCCAGGCCTGAAATAAGATATATTAAGATTGAACTTCAAAACTGCTTGTAGCAACAGTATTTTCTGGGGTTTTTTAGGTCTTTTTTTAAAGATGCATGCAAACAGCATCTAAATTCAGCAGAACAGTTACCTCTGTGTTGCCTGCGGTTGGATGCTCAATGCGTCTTAGCAACGCCATCACCCTCTTCTGAAGAGCTGCTCTCCCTACAAAGGGGCACAGACCGTTGAACCAAGTGTTTTGAAAACCCACCTACATAAAATATGAGCTATTTGAAAGTAATGATTGAGAGGAACGTATCCCTTTGAAGGGGTTAGAAAAGGGTACTTCTCGCTACACTTTCAAATCCTCATGAACTCAGGCACCCGAATTCCCTACCCTTTCAAGCAATTCCCACGACTAAGACATTTCAGGGAAAGCAGGAGCAGCAAGCAAGACTCTCAACTGGTTTAAAGAACTCAAACACAAATAACACTCTTGCTATAGAGGCAGAAAGGTGTTTTACAGGTTCATGACTCTTACCTGTTGACATCATATTGCTAACAGATGCAAACTCCATGAAAGTATTGTAGTTTGGCAAAAAATTATGCACCGAGAC
>JANHFX010000700.1:5632-28048 GCA_027560015.1 Chloroceryle amazona | reverse complement strand
ACATGTATAAGGCAACTTCCAATTTCGTTTGGGCTTGCCGACAAATCGGTGTTCCGCTGCATCCCGCTGCGCTTTCCTTGGGAAAGAGAGTTCCAGGTTTGGTAATATTGCTAATGAATCTGGGAATTTCATTGAAATTCAGCCTTATCCGAACTGTTCTTGAAAACTGCTTCTGTTCTACTGGGACTACACAAGATCAGAGCTTTTATATGCTGCTGCATGAGCACAGTGGGTAAGAACCTGCTCCTTTCATGGTACATTCAAACTGCATGCGGTGCTTTAAAAAGTGGCATTTCAGGGTTATTATAATAGACTAACGTGTAAGGATGCTATGTGCAATCCTAAGGAAAAAAAATATTCACTAACATTTAAACTTGACAAAGGTGTGGCCTTTTAAAGCCTGAAACATTAGCATATTAGATACATAAATCATATAGGATACAGATGACTTCTCCTCCCCAGAAATAATTAATGGAATACTTAAAAATTACTCTCAAAGTAATTTACTTTCTACTTGCACAGAGGTTTTCCCCCCCAGGAGTTAAAAAGAATTTTTATTGTGTATTACTTACCATGGAAGAATTCCCCTTCCCTTTCCTAGGGGTAGCTCCTGGAGCACAGCGGATCATCTCTTCGTGGTCAAGAGAAATTTGACTAGTTGCACCTCCAGAGACATCATAAAGGAAGAGAAAGTGGCAGGAACTCCTATCTGATTGCTGCAAGGAGGAGGAAGAAAAATAATACATCAACTCATTCTTTAAAAAGGGTAAAAAAAGATAGATTGCAGGAAGGCAAAAACCTCTTCAACATTTAAACACAGTTATTTTCACACTGGTGCTCTCACAGCTCTATAAAGTTACCCACAGTAATGGTATCTTAGAATGATACTCCCCCTGAAGAAATTATCTGGAGAGTCATCTTCAAAACACACCACCTTGAGGTAACCACAAAATGATGCCTTTTTCTCCCTCCTGAAAGCCCTATGGGCTTCTTGGGGTTACTCCACAGCATACATACTAAGATAAATATAATTATAGATGCAATTTAGAGAAGCCAAGCTCAGGACTACTGTACTGAGACTGTGAAGCAGAGCTCCAATAATAACTATTAACTTTTTCTGATCCTGATAATAATGAACATTCTATAAGCACTAAGAGGGAACAGATTTTTTTTTAAACTAAGTGCTTCTTAACTGGAAGGAGAACACTGATATTGAGCATACTCTCTGTTGGAAGGACAGCTGATTTCCACTTTGAGGCCAAACACCTAAGGTCTTCAGGTGCAATGTATGAGATTATATTTTACAAATACATGTTGAACTGGTGCTACCAAAAGAAAAACCCTACTGCTCAGCATCAGCACAGGCAAGAGGTCCTGTCCGTCAGTAACAGAGCTAGCAAAGTTGAAAAGAAAAGAAAATAAGAGTCAACTAAAGGTAAAGATCCTCTTGCTGGAAGAGGACGTTCAAATCATGCTACATACTACACAGAAGAGTATCCTTCTCATGTTAGCACAGTTACTTTCAGAAGACCAGACAGAGAAAACAGAAACCCTTTATTTTTTTCTAGTAGCTCCTTAGTTCAGAAAGCAATGTAGCGAGCCTGGGTCTCATTCTAGCATTACAACGTGTGGTTGGCTTGGAAAACTTCTCTTGACATTATCAGAAAGAAGCAAGTCAGAATTCTAGGACTCACATGAACATGAGATCCAAAAAGAAATTTTAATTTCATCCATGAAGAAGTGTATTTTATCATAACTAACTTTCCCTTTTTCTCACCTTGTGGACTATTTCCCTTTGTATTAGGCAAATAGGTATCAGGCACCAGGTTTCTGCAAAACATACATTTTCCAGGCAAGTAAAACAACCTGTGTAGCCAAAGTAAAAAAATAAAAATAAAACCCCACACACCCAAAAAAAAAAACCCAACAACCAATCCTAAACCTAGCTTTGGTTAACAGTTCTAATCAAGGGCGCCTTACAGAGCACACCTCTCAGCAGGGAGGAAATCAGAAAACAGGACGTGTCGCTGTAGCTATTAAATCTCCTCCAGTCATAAAAATAACCTGGTAAATAAAGGGAGCGACAAAACAGCAGTTCATTCTAATGATCCTAACAGAGAGATGTTAACTTTTACTTACTTTGTTTTTTAGAAGAAATTTATTCCTACAGATGAGAATCTCTCGCAGCCACTTGAGGATTTCTGTACTGCTGAGCATCTGATGACTAGTTAGTTTCTTGCAGATATAAAAAAGCATTTGTGAACTGCAGCAAAACGAAATTCAGCATTAGCTTTCCAGACCAGTAACAACAGTTTTGAAGATACCACTACACATCACATAGAAATAGGCAATTAGCAACGATATCCTACATCTTTTAAAATGTAAACCAGGTATAATACAGGTGTGTAATTTAAATGACAAGCTCCCCTCTGACCCTTCCCACCGCCCAGCTGGCCTTTTTCGCTCCCTAAAGGAAGCTAAGCAATGTGGGTACTTGTTAGAAGTGCAGACTCCAGGGCTGTAGCTTCACAAGTCCTCCATTTATCCCCAGAACAGATACAGCACAGACAGCGGCAGTACAAGTTTACCTACACTGCTCTGACAACGTGTCTCAACTCTGTTCTGGAAGGAACACATCTAGGGATGTTCCTTCTTCATATCCATTCAGGCCTCACACTCTCTGTTAAAACTGCCAAAGGGTCCAAATTAGTGTCAATTTTAATGGGTTTTTTCCCCCAGCCCGAACAGACCACAAACTCATGTCCACTATGAGAAGTTACAGCAATGAGTTTCAGTTACTGCCCCCCTAGGCAGGGCTCAGCCCCAAACCTATCCCGTAAGAAGCCCCTTCAGCTGCGTTCAGCAGTCACACAGCCCAACGTGTCGATGCTGGGAAGAGCGTCCCTCCTAAACTGTTCCTTCCTTCCTTCTGAGACACCAGTACCAGTTCAGATGAGATCATCAAATATGTATTTTTTTAAATTATTTAGCTCACGCAAATCTTAGAACCCTGAGTTTACAGATTCCTATTTTCTGGTTTAGCATTTTGTGCAATTCTGACTTTTTTGAACGTCTGCCTTAACATTCTCCAAGAAATCAACCACAAGAGCTGCCGTGAAGTTAGAAAACACAAGACAACTTTAATTCATTAAACTCCCTTAAATACACAGGAAAGACAAAAGGAGCTCAGAGGTCAGGGTGAACTGCTACCTTCTTTAGGGGAGGGCTTCAGAGCCAAGTTTAGCAAATCCACACTTCCGGAGCTGCTCAGCACTACCTGCCCTCTGCCCCCAAAGGATAAAATAGAATGTAAACCAGTGCTAAATATCTGAAGGAAGGGGAAAAGTAACTCTTCAAACTAATTATCATGCCTACGCCTTAACACCAGCCTGAAGAGCATCCTTCAGGAATCCAACAGCGTCTGCCATTACAGTTTTGTTAAATTCCTGTAGTAGAAGGAAGATAAAACTTTTTCATGACTACACATAATAATTAGAGTGCAGATTGATGCCGCTGCCGCATGGCTTTCCCAAAACATTCACAGCTATTTCAAAAGAGAAGACAAACCAAACCAGCTACTTCTCATTTACAGAAGTTAACGCACCTACCTAATTTCCCAGAATGTTTCTATAGGTGCATCAGGGTTCCACAAGTCAATGCTGTCTAACTGGTGAAGAACCAGCAAGGCCTAAACTCAAAACAAAGTAAAGTTTCACTTCAAGGCAGAAATTTGCCAAGTACACAGGCAGAGAAAGAGGTGCAACTGCACATTAACTACGGTGTCTTTAAAACAACAAACGATCTAAAAAATATTTTATACAGAAGAACAAGAGTTGACTGTCATTCTGTGTCAAAAGTATTTCATTTTAGCCTGTATTACATATACATAATCCAAACCCAGAGGTTCCACCTCGTATTTCCACACAAAGGGACTGTTGCAATGCTACTAAAATGACCTTTGAAAGAACAACCCACAGTGTTCTCCAGCAATATTTTCAAGTAGCTCTTGAGAACAGCTTTCTAGCTTAAATCCTCCAGAACTCACTCACTAACCTACGAGTCAAAGAGAGACATGAGAGGCCAATCCTCGGCTAGTTAAGATAATAATCAGGTAATTAGGGATCAAGATCAATAAAGAATCAAGACTGAACAGTACATCAAAATTAAAATTACATCACGACCAACACGTTTTGATTTCTACATTCCCATAAATGACTGTAAGGATGTTACCATCCAAGATAAACTTCCCCGGAGACTTTCACACTGAAAAGGATTATTCTTCTACAAGAAATATTCTTGAATTCTACCAGGAAGCCTTGATTTGTCTGCGGACTAATCTCTTGGCTTAGAGAAGAAGATGCAGCCCTTACCTCCATGGCTTCCTGCGCTATATCAGGCATGCTGGATTGTGGAACGAGTTGTACAAGGCCTGTAATTAATTCAGCCGTGCTACCTTGTGTCTCAGGCCCTTGCTTCCTGGGATTCTAGAGAGCAAAAAGGAAAGCAAGTTTAAGTTGTAGAACCTTTTAACGACTGGCCATGTTACTGAGGGCTACAGCAGCATTCCTGTAATCAATGCAGGCAGAGTTCTGGGTCTTCGAGTGAGCACCTCTGGGTTTTTTAAGCTATGATACCCCATGCATATTGTGACTTGATAGAACTGAAATATTTTTACATTAAACAATAAACAGACCTGACAAAATGGAAGATCTAAGACCACATCTTTCTACTCATCAAAATGATGTCCAATTTCCCCCCCACCCCTTATTTTAATTTTCTTCTTGTTCTGTTCCCCTCCCTACCTGTCTTCAGTTACAGAGCTTCACGCGCCCTTGCGCTGCCTGGCTCTGGTTCTGTAAAAGTTCTTAAGTTTCTTTTGGGTTTGTCTTTTTCCTTTGAAAGCACAGAAGCATTACAACCAGGAAAAAGAGTGACTAGGGGCATATCCTAAGATGCTAGGTTTGTGGGTTTAATTTTTATTCATTTACTAGCTTTGAAAGTAAATTTTACTACGAATGAGTAGTAGGATATACTTACACACAGCAAAAGCTTTGGATCAGCGTGGATCAGTTTTACCAAGGATAACAGCAAGAACTTGTAGCTTCTCGTTTCCAAATCAGTAGGTTTTTCTTTAAATTTAAGGCTTGTCATTTTCTCCTTAAATGTAAGACTCTGATGGAAGGAAAAATCACAGTCGTTGTCAGCAAGGTAGTCTACACAGCAGTTATAATTCAGCATCTTATGAAGTCTTATTGCTTTTATTATTCATGGAAAAGTTTAGAAGTATGCAAAATTCACTCAAGTGCAGTCACACAGCCTTCTGCTTTAAAATCCCCTTTTACATATGCATACTCTTGCTTCATTAGCTCTTCAAAGTCTCCTTAAGAATTGTTTTACCTGCATGTGGACAGAAGGAAAGCTATAAGAAACTGTGGCCAAAAAAAAAAATGGGATAAAAGGACCGAAAAGAATTTACAGGAATGTTCTCTGGTCTGAGAAAGAAAGAAGAATAAATGCTTCCAAGTAAGTTTGAATGAGAACTTTTTCCAAAGGCAAATTGTTCTCTTTTATTTTCTGCCACAGCCACAGTCCAGATGACAGCATTTTCATCTCCACAACCCCTGAAAACATGAACCACATGTTTCACAAAGGTGAAACTCTCCCTCTTGAACTATTTTGTCTAGTTTATTATTAGCTACAATCTGAAACAATAACGTGAACTTGTTTTTCATTTTCACTAAACTGACAAGTTTTGAACAACAACAGCACAACTATTCTGAAATCACCCTCAAGGTAAGTGAGGAAGAGATATGACATTGTACAGCTCTACAAGAAATTACAAATAATATTTAAATAATAGTAATTACAATAGATAAATAGTAATTACAAATAGTGCTAAATAGTTATAGTGAAAATATACAGAATAAAATCTACCACGTAAAAAGCACCCAGTGAAGAAGCAGATACCACACTGGTAGAGGTAACTAATTCTGTGCTAAACCTGACTTTGCTACAGTTAAGGGAATTCTGAGAAGAGGTACCCGACAAAAGCCAGGTCGTTACTGTGAAGAGATTTATTTGCTTCACACGACCAAACTGTCACTAAACAAAGACAGGGACACGGGTGCTCTCTGCAAATACATCACGGGGATAAACACCAGTTGGAAGCTAACAGACCACACTGGAACAAGAACTCATGGGGAGAAGTTTAGGCTGGAAATTAGAAAAGAGGTCTAACCACCAGAGCAGGAAGATTCCGGAAGAGCACTGTGGTGCAAGACTAGGGGGGCAGAAAGAACAGAACAGAACCAACAAAAGTGTTCCCTTCTAGGAAGGAGCGCAGCTGGTTGAGAAAGGGAACATTGCCTTGCAATGGCCAAAAGCAGCTGAGGAGGCCTCCTCCAGCCCTGCTCTCCCATGTAAACCACGCTACGTCGGTAGCCCGGGTGACGTGCGGTGACTGCAGTGGTAACTATGCACAGAAAAGTCAGAGCCAGGAAGAGGCTTTTCTGCGGTAGTTCCAATGGGTCATACTTACAGCAACAGAGGCCCACTGCCATGCAAAACAGTGACTGGTTGGCATCTGACCATGTGAGCGACAGCAGCCAATAAGAACGGAAAATAAGAAGCAGAAGACAAAGCACCACCAGTCAATGACAGAGTTGCCATTACAATACCCCTGCTATTTTCTCAACAGATAAATATATACATGTAAAAAGCAAGTTAAACATGTTGGAGCTTTCACCTACAGGTATTTTGATCATTTGCTTTCATTGGAGAAGACCAGTAGGAGTATTTCCATTATCATTTTAGGCCTTTGAAAACAACCAGCCAAGTTTAGTCAACACATTCAAAGCCCTAACTGGTAAAGTTCAGAGAAAGCCAACGCAGTTGCATGTGAACTGGGTGAAAAAATTTGGATTAACTACAAATTTGAATTTACTCAAGAGTTTTTCCAAGACAACCAAGAATATTGACTTTATTTCATAATGCTAGAAAAAAAATCTTTTACTTTGTTGCTGTCACAAAGACCAAACAGTCAACTTGCTCAACAGAAAGCAAGCAAGACAAATGGAAAGAGGAGATGCTCGTGCCAATCATGGTAAAAGCATTGCAGTTCTCAGGAATTATCTTTGGACACTGAATGCTTTTGTTTTCAGATTGAGGGGACATATCCCCCAGCTATCCACATAGCAAGAAAGCTTAAAATGGACAGTTAGCCCCAGAGGACAGTTACAGAAGAAACTTCTACGTAGCCAGTTTAAAAGCAGTATGAAAACTGAGAAACATACATCACTCGCTGACTAGAGCCAGTCAATACACCTGCAAGGCCTGCAGAGCTCTCTGTTGCTTTTTGGATTGCAATGCTCTTCCCCCCTCTAGTTTCCAGTCTAAAGTTAATGAATAAAAAAGCTGGAAAGGAACGGAGACGTGGGAAAACCAACAGGTTTGGGATGTAACAGCTTCTTTGGAAGTCTTACTGGAGTCATGCGGATTGCTGGATGTGCCCCACAGCCCTGAACAGCTTTGTGAAGGGTCTCACTGAACATGCTGCGAAGCTCCATGGAATGGCAGTACACGGCGTCGATCTTTGGCCACCAGTCCAACGCAGACTGGAATGGAAACACAGACATGCTCAAATGTTTAACTGGTAACATACAAGTTTGACCATGATTTTAGATCTCTGAAAGTTACAAAAGCTGTAACAGCAGGACAAACCTTCCCCTGAGTATTTCACACGGTATTACAGAGACGTTGATTTTACTTTCTCATCGCAAACCTCATACTACTTAAAGGAGTTGTAACAGAAGCGGCACTGCCAACTTAGCCGCTCGCTGGATTTACTACTCTTCTTTCTCAGCAAGCCATAACTTCGGGAAATCATGGGAGATTTCAGGATACCAAAGGCTAGTAAGTAATACTTCAAAGCAAACAAATGTCCACTCGATTCATTGTTATACACTAAGCAAAAAGGAAAATTGGTGGTTTAAGTGCTTGATAATATTGGAGACGCTGTACTACCCCACCACAGAGACAGCAGCATTTCCTCACCAATTTCTCAAAGTGCCAAATTTGTTCTCTGGCTTTTTTTTTTTTTTTTTAAAAGTCTAGTTTTCATTACAGTGCTGGGATAAATGAAATAGAAAATGTTCTGTACATGAAGGGTGACTGGTTGCTCAGCACTATTTTCATAGTGATCAGAAAACTATTTCTGAACAGTATAAAAACTAAAGTCATATTTTAGTGTCTTAACGTCCAGTAAATAGAAGGTGAACAACTGCACAGACTTTCAAAATAGTGTTGTCACTCAGCATTTACTACAGTTTCACACTACTTAAATCCCTGAGCAGTACCAGGAGGCCAGCTCTTCTCCACCTCCCACGCCTACCGGCCAGAAGCAGCAGAAGGTGGTGTAACTGCCTCTGCTGTGGTTTTTCTTGTCTCACTAAAGCAGCACCTATTATAAAACTAGTGAACAAGTGATTCAGTGGTTATCCTACGTTAGGGGGTATTAAAAATATTTGTACTGACATTCTGTCCTGGAATACAAGCTCTCAAACTGGGAATCCAAATGGGGGACAGTGTGAACAAAGATTTGTATGTTCTTCCTTATTATCAAGCAAGTCTTGCTGCATGGATACAGGTGACAAGATTTGGCCTAGTTGTACACAATGAGTAGATATTGATCTGACGAGAAGCCACAGATTGCTGGGCTGATCAAATACCTTCAGAACTTACATTTGTGATTATTCGGTGGAGCGAATTTACCAGTACATAATGAAATGTTGATGGGGAATTCTGTGCCAAGCAGATCTACAATGAAAACACATAAAAGCCGCTTAGAAACATCCTTGTTATTGACAAAGCTGGCAACTCTAAACAAAATTCAGTCTAATAAGTTGAGTTTTATAAAAATATGCAGGGATTTTTTTTTATTAAGTTGAACTTCTTTATGAGCTCCCATCTGCTGTTAGCATATCTTTTCTAGCTGACACATCATCAGTAGTATGTGGAGAACGACTTACCAGCAAGTAGTGTTCTCACCTTAAAGTGTTGGTTATTATGAGGGTTTATACGGAAGCAGGAAACTAAGCAGTCGATCATAAGGTCTACATCTGCATTTTGATTGCCTCTCGAAAAAGGTTTGCTTGGATTAAACAGCAAATTCTATACATATAAAGAAGAACAAAGAAAGAAAAGACATATAAATCAGGCACTAGGGTTATTCCTGTCTACTTTCAGTACAAAACACTGCACTGAAACACCCTCGGATATTCAATTAAAGAGAAATTCAAAGTTTATTTCAGCATTTTAAAATTCTATTTTCTGCACTGCAAATAGGAAACAGGCAGCTTTACCTTAAGATCTACTACCATGGACTGCACTAGTAGGAAAATGACGGAGTTATCTTCCCAGTTGATGTAGGTGGATGCTTTGCACAGTTTAACACAAGCAATGGCAGCACTTTCAGTCAGCTGTCTGCTCCCGCTGTGGCCTGCAAGTGCTTTCCTGAGATTGTCCAGGAACAGTTTCTGCAGGATTGAAACCAGGAATAGTGATAATCAGAGCCTTGGTGATCTGTGGTCAGGTTTTTTAGATCCTTCAATATCAAAACCAAACACTGCCTGCATCTTCCGATCAGAAATCACAGATATGGGGATTGCAAAAACCAACCTGATGCAGCATTCTGGAGAAACGCTGTATCTTAAGACATTCATTTTGAACGATCTAGGGCAATCAGAATGGCTCTTTACTCTTAATCATAATGTTTGCAGCCACATCAAATTCACCATCTGCTACAGGTACTACAATTACAGAACAGGCAGCAGACGCCCGGCAGAAACCAGACCAGGGTGCTACAGGCCAGCCAGAGGCAATGACAAGTTTGCTGCTGGTG
The DNA here is from genome assembly GCA_027560015.1 of Chloroceryle amazona. Lineage (NCBI taxonomy): Eukaryota > Metazoa > Chordata > Aves > Coraciiformes > Cerylidae > Chloroceryle > Chloroceryle amazona. Next base: position 18,150 of record JANHFX010000700.1, on the reverse strand, counting down.
GAGGCAGGGGAAATCACAACCCTGGGATTCAAATCCTCAGGGAGCGGTAAAAGTTCTGAAATAATATTGTCTGGGGACATACTATCTGCATGAATTATTGACAGTGGAAGAAGGTGGGAATTTAAAAAGGGTGCATAAATTTACATATGGAATTGGAACGGGCATTTTAGGCAGGAAAGGCAAAATACAATAAACCTGAAATACAGAATAAGCAAACTCAAGCATCCCCTAGAAATCAGAACCAGAATTCAGGTAGTTTTTTCTCTTACCTTGTTCATTTTAGTTTCCTCTACCACATCCTTTGCTATATCTTGGATTATCTCTGGACATAGGACCAGGAGTATGATTTGCAGCGGCCAAACTGCCGCTTTACGTTTTGTGCTTTCAGCAAAGCCATCCACTAAGTCAAACAACTTCTCTGCACAATCTGCGTGAAATAGAACTCCAAGTTCAATACCAATTTTAGTTAAGCAAAAATAAACAACAGGTATAAAAGAGCTAAGGGATAGCACTGCCTACACATTAGCAAGTTCTGCTTTGCTCATTACTGGCATGTTACTGGGGATAAAACGGTCTCAAGACAGCTGAAGGCATGCTTTACCTGGAAACACAAATTCTCCTGGTTTTTACATTTGATGTTATCCAAGCTTTTGTTTTTTCCTCTATCAGGATGAACAAAACATATATTTAAAGAGTTTCCATGTTGGGGGGTTTATTTCTTTGTGTTGTGAACCACAAAATGAATGCCTTTAAAAGGTGAGTTGGAAGAGAAGAGACAATATATCCCTGTCTGCCCTGACAAACACTGACAGAAATTTGTTTCTTATTTGCAGGGTGCACAAGAACCAAAGAGGGCACAAAATGCAAGTGAATATTGGGATGTCTGAGAAAGCAGCTTTTGACACCATGCCATTTGTTGTGCCTTACCAGCCATATCAGTCTGGGGTGTTTGGTACAGCTTTGTGAATTCATCAGGATAGTTTTCCACCCAGTTCCAAAATGCCTGCAAATAATGAAAAAAAACCTTTACACTCCAGAGCTTCAAAGTACTTTTTCTGAATTATGTACGTAAAATGTGACTCTTACTTCTAATCCTTCAACACTTCTTGCAGAAGATCAGAGATGCACCAAATTATATTTTATACTAAATTACCGAATTGCAACTATTCCCAAATTAGAGAAAGTCTGCAAATAAGCAATGAAACAGAAGACAAAAAGTCAAAATCCTTACCTTTTCAAGACTGTTGATAACTGCTAACTGAGCTACTTTCTTAAGGGCTTTAAACTTGAACACAGTCTCTGCAAAGGTAACACATTTCAGCCTTTAGAAAAGAAACTTGATTCTCAAGAGCAACACAGATTATAAAAGACACTCAAAGTGCAAAGCAATTTTTAAACTAATGCCTTTATACTACTGAAGCATTTTAGAATACTTCAGTAAATACACAACTGCTTGGAGTTCAACACAGCAATACGAAGATAAAGGTAGCAATGCCACAGTGTCATCTTTAACTAGCCATAGTCAGATAAAAATATTTCAAAGCACAGGCTCAAATCATACCTTGCAAGAGTCGTTTTAGTTTTGAGCAATCCACACTGATGTACTGTAAAAGTTCAATATCATGAACATCAGCATTATCTTCTGAACAAACAGTCAGTTCCTGTAATCTAAAAACATGCAAAGTAAACCAACTTCTCCGTCAGATTATGTCAGAGAGGTACGAGCACACACCTACGATTCCATACATTTGACTAGCAGGGCTTATTATGTGACCTCACACAATCCCATCTCCTCAGATACACTTCTCCGGGTTCAGAAATGAAAGATGGATCTTGCTTGTTTGGGAGTTAATAGTAGGGTTTAATCCACCCTCATAATGAAAATGGCTCTAGAAATAGCAGTGATGAGGCTTACAAGACACCGCTGCCATCTGGTGACATTTTATGCCCAAGATTTGCCTAAATCCTTCTGTTATCTACGGTACTGGAGCAGTAATCTTGTCATCTTTTCAACTATTAAATTCATGGAGTCTCAACACCTTTAGACTACTGCTCCTTAACAGCAAGCCTTGCCCCAGCTACCCTCTCAAGAGTGAAACCCGTGACTGACAGGACTTAAAATTGCTGAAGTGAGCTCCAACCACCCTCTGCAAGCCGAAGAAGGTCTGTGTTTTTCTGGCATGAACAAACAGGATGAAGTTTAATCACACCGGTTTGCACACAATAGCATCTTTTCACCCTGGTGTAAGAGATGCTTCGCAAACATCTCATCAGACACTAAGACACTAATAACTAAATCGTATGTTCTCACAAACTGAGGACTGCCATGTCTTGTTCCAAAGCTACAGATGTGTTTTAGACATGGAATGTGATTTCTAGTACTACACACAAAAGCAGTTCTTCATTTCTTCAACGCCAGGGAAGCTTAACAGCCCTCGCTGGGAATGGGAAGGTCCCCACTGCTGTGCTTTTCGTGCCAAAAATCCCCCAGCTGCTGTAGGAGGCCCAGAACTATGCCTAAACAGGAAGCAGAGGTCAGGGGATCAGCAACGCTAACTGTCGGCAAGCTGACCCCTGTGGAGACCAGCAACAATTGGTCAAGTATTTAACTATTCATGTACAAGCTGTCTTCAAGTGAAAAACAGGTCAGGGAAAAGCACTACGTTCCAGCTCCAAGAGGTGGTAAGAAGGGCTTTGGAGCTTGAGAAGTAAACCGTGCTACAGACAGGTGAGTAAATAGAGATGCACGGACTACGCTCAGAGACTGTCACAAAACTTCAACTGAAAAATACTTCCTATAAAAGCAGCAAAGGAATTGTTTCCATTTCCATAAGCAACAAAACAATCAACCTATTGAGTAAAACCACATCCTCCATGCTAGCTGCCAAGCCTATGTTCCTGAAAAAGAAAATAATGGCTCCGTAGAAGTTTTAAAAATATTTAAAATTTCAAATTATTAAATAATTTTAGACTGTTTTCTAAAATGGAAGTCTTTTCCACAACGTTGGAACAGAACTGCTTTTATGGTATAAGGAATATATAAATCTTTGTTGCAATTAATTGGCACACTCACTGTTATGTGACCATACAGAGCTGCCCAAGCCCCACTTCTACTAAATCAAGGATGCCAACAGCTGCAACGGGGTGTGATGAGAGCTAAGCTACTGCGGGGAACCCTCAAAAAACATCAGTCTTTCAGTAATGAAAAGTTTAACACACAAGTCTAGGGGACTGGCAAATGCTGAAGTGCCAGAAGGATGCGGAATGGGGTAAAAGGAGCAAGGAAATAGATGGAATCTTTGGGCTTGTCTCTCTTACTCAGGACAGCAGAAAAGACAGTTATTTTTACAGTAAATGTGCTGTGAAACTCAAGTCAGAAGACAAATGGGTCTTTTCCAACAACTAACAAGCAGTCCAGCTGTTTTGTCCCCTTCAGGCATAAGACAGATTTAACATAAAATCCTTCAAGCAGGAACAATTAGGAAGCAGAACAGCCTTGGAGCTCCGACAGAGCTGTAGACAGTCAGAAATTCTGCATTCCAAAATCGTAAGTAAACGGACACAAACCATTATCTTCACCATCCTTCCTTCCTTTTTCCAAAGCACCTTACTCAACTTACTCAGCGGAGTTCCCATCGCTTTCACCCCACAGCAGCATTTGACTCGCGCTTACCAAAGCAGATTAAAGAGAGCACTAAATGCAGCTCACAGGCAGCCCGCTGCCCGAAACCGCGGATGGACAGGACATTTCAGGTTCAGTTACAACCTGAAACTCAAGCAGAATTCTGAAAGCCAGAGGGAGTTGTGCTTCAGAACTATCTTGTTAAATACCATTTAAACAGTTAACTTTCCCAAAAGGAGGCAGACTACGATTCACGGCAGATGTTCTGGACACCAAGATGCAGCAGATCTAATACACTTAGTCAGGCTACTGAAGAAGACCTACCTGGTGGAAATGCGGCTGAACACAGCATTGAAGTTATTGCAGCTAAGAGAAAAAAGAACCCCAGAGGCAGAATTGCGTAGTTCAGCTGCATGCTGGTTCCCTTCACGGTAAGTGTGGATGAAGTGGCAGATTTCTGGCAGCAACTGTTTCACCAGCATAGTCTCGTCTAGTCGCATGGTGTCCTTTGGTTGCTAAAAACAAACATTCCGTATTTCATTAAATTCTGTTTTGTAGGTTTGGAGGCAAAAAAAATGGAGCATCTGCCCCTAGTAGGCACAGGACTGGAATCTAAACTTCTAATTCCACCTGCAGGGTACCACTGACCATGGTGGAGTAGTCTACACAGAAAAGGCTTCTTTCCATTTGAACAACCACCCATCACTCAAACCATCTTACAATTGCAGCTACGTCTCCAAAATACATAGGACACCAAGTTGATCAACGTCATCAGGTACCAAGCAGAGTAATTGTGTGAAACACATTTTGGTGAATGCACCCTGTTATCTGTGCAGTGTTGGCAGTAGAGCACTAACTACCTTGGCTTGGAATGGAAGCTCAAAGGGCAAAGACCCACCCTTACTTTTCTTTTGTTTGGTAGTGTTCTAATCACTGTATTTTGACAGCAACTATTTTATATTAAAAAAATAAATAAAAAAATAAGCAAAAAAAGAGATGCTTCTCCCTTGCTCTTGCCTGGGATTGCTCTGTAGAGTCAAAAATGGCTTAACTTTCCTGCAAGAGAAAAATCTAATTTTTGCCAGTTTGCACAGCATGAGACATAAGGAAACTATTTACAAAAGAATTCAAAGTGAAACTTTGCTCTACTAAGAGCAAGTTTTAACAGAAGGGTCAGCATTAAAGCTTTCTAAAATTCTACCAATGAATTTACCATAGGGAATTGGGAAGTTTCGGAGACTCCCACTTAGTTGACCTGAGTCCTGTTGCCATGAGAACTTGATGAAACATTGAGCAAGAACAGTGAGCAAGAAATACGTCTGAAGATATCACAGAACACAACAGTCTTTGTATAGAACTTTGGCTCAGGCTTATTAAACATATACTGGCTTGACTTGCTCTCATTTGAATTGACAAAGCAAAAAGTATGCAGCACAATTTTAGGCTGTTCAACTATCACCTATCAGGAAAAACACACCAATGTTTCAAACCATCTGCAGGGAAGAAATACTTTAAAAGAACTCGTTTCTGAAGTTAAAACAGTTTTGTTAACTCACTGCGTCGAAGTGACAGCAAGTGCCAAAAGAGAGGTATTTACCTCAGCTGGAAAAGCTGAAAACCTGTCTGGAAAATGTATTCACCTGGATCTTTTGTGAATTTAGAAGCATCCACAGTTATTCAGACTGGTTTAGTACTGTAACAGAAGATAGGGGCTTGACAAATCTAACCATAATAAGGGGCATTACCTTAGCTAGAAAGGACCTTCAAAAACTGTTGCAGGGAAACAGCAAAGAGCTTAGATGATTTCATGACATTCATCCAGGAATATAGCTTGAAAAAAAACCACCCTCCTTTCTTGTCAAAGGAATAAACCATTGCAAATTTTGCTCACAGTGCAGTTTGGCTTTGCAATTATACAGCTCAACACAGTAAGCCGTACAACCGTTCGCGTCCCAACGGTAATAGCAAACTGCCTCGCAGCAGAGCTCTGACTGGAAACCTCAGGCCTGGACTCCCAGTGGAAGCTTGGACATGGTTAACCAGTGTAATTTAGGAAACACCTGCAAAAGTCATCTTTAGAGTAGCGATAGAAAAGGTTCTGCTCTATATACAAGTACATGAAAAATTACTTCAACAAATGAAAGCTCTAAGAAACTTAAAGAAAAATCAATACTATATGCAGAAAAATAAGTAGCATAAAACTGAAAAGCTCATGATGAATTTATCTGCTATCCCATTACTTTTTTGTTTAAATTGTCAGACAAAAATGTTTTGATGCATCTATTCAAAAAATACTGAGCAGAATATGCCACAAGCATTCAAAGTTTATAAAAATCTAACAAAACTTTATAACAGCATCTAATTCTTCATCTGGGTTTGTATCTGCCCTTACTCCAGTTCACACATCTCTGAGTACAGCTGTCCAGTTGTCTGCCATTCTTTTTCTTAAAAGAAAATCATTATTTCTAACTCCACAAATGAGCTGAGTAGCGGGAAGGGCAAATTCACAAGTTTACTTGAATCTATTGAGCTGCAAAAAAAAAATAAATCACTAATTTTAGGCAAAAGCATCCCAAAAATCCTTAATTTATCAATTATATCAACTACTTGCATTTATAGGAAGTTTCAGTATTTTTAAATGGCATTAATTATACCTTACTCTGAATCAGATGAGCTTTAACCCCAGTGCTAGTAATAACAGACACACAACCATTTGCCTTGTACTCTAACTCCTCCGATTCCAACTCAGCAATGGCTTTTGAAAGCCTACTCACCCCTGCCAGACATTTTTCCAGTGTATCCAAGATAATCAGCTGAGACAGATATAAATTCTTTTCAGCAGTTTCTCCAAATATTCTCTGCAAGTAGAAAGGATTCAACTGAGACAGAGAAATCTGACGTGTAATGCGTTCCAGTAAGATTGCCATGTGGCATAGTACCTTATGGCTCCTTTACTGCTCTGGTTTTCGGGGTAGAAATACAACTAGATTAAAACAGCAATTAACACCAGAAATATCTTCTGTCCGGTACGCAATGCCAAATCTAGTAAGGGGCAAACAGCTACCGCACGGCACGGCCGGAGGCACACGGCAGCCCCTTACCTTCAGCAGGCCTGTCATTTATTCAGGGATGGAGGTTACACCTTTCTGGAAACTATTTTGGTATCAGTTACTGCTGACTGCTTTCCAGTTACGTATTTCATTGCCAACATCCTACCAGAACTGATGTTACGACAAATAAATCCACACCGACAAGCTTATTAAGAGTGTTGCAAAACTTAGCACAGACCCAGGAAGAAACAGGAGAGAACCTCCCAGAAGGTGCCACGCGCTGGGTACTGGGTGAAGGCAGAATTCCGTCGGGTGCTGGAGCTAGCACCCAGTTCACAGCCAACAACAGTGACTAGCTCCGGCAACATTAAGACCACAAAACAACGTGGAAAAAGATTTAGCCAAAAAGATACTGGTACTACCACCTACACAGGGAACAAATGTAGAAGCCACCCAAAGGAAGCTGTATTTTACACCGAAGGAGAGGTCAGCTCAACTGAGTCTAAATTTCAGCAGGGTGCAAACCCTCCAGACTTTTCTTAACTAAGACCACTGTGCCAGTTTATTGGTCGGGTTTCTTTCAGAAATATTGCTGATTCACACATCTCAGCCCAGCAAACATCAAAAATGTTAAAAGTCTTGCTCCTCAGGGGATTTTTACTGGCATTTTTAGCTAGGTCTTTCCTCTCAAAATCTAGATATCATATTCAGAAAGTTGTTTTAACTGTATATGCTTCTTATTTATCAATCATCTTACAGATCAACACATTTCTTCATGGCTATGGAGTTTAACTAAAATAAGCTCACTCTTGGAAGTGATTATGGGTGGTTTTAAGCAGCCTAAAATCCCCAGCAGTAGGGCAACCTGTCTTCTGGTTTTGTCAATCCTCCGCAGTGCTTTAGCAGATGCACATCTCCATACGACTGATGTCCTAAAGAGCTCACTGCAAACTGTCTTCCTAAAATAATTTTTCAACGTAGTGCTACAGGTTGGCCCAATCTGTTACCTGTTTGTGGAGGTGCCACAAGATCACAAATCACTGCTTCAAAAGTACTAAACTCTTCTCATGACAAATCCAAAAGCAGACCTCCCATAAATGAAAAAATGATAACTGCACCTTTCTCCTCATAAAGGTTTCCTAAACTTTCCATTTACCCAACTTACTGGTAACAGTTCTTATTTTTAGAGTTGACAGGCTCACTCTTTTTCTTTTCTAGGTTTCTCTTCTCTTTGGTTCCACTGCGATCTGGTTTAAATTACAATTTTAGTGATGCTGAGGAGTCAAATATTTCAATGGATTTCAGAAATCATTTTATGGCTCCCTTGGCAGCAGAAGAGAAATCCAGTATGCAGAAGGAAACCACCTACTGAGACACCTGGCTCTGAAGATTTGTCTCTGAAACTCATAGAAAAACCACCTTGAATCTCTTCCCCTACACACCAACCAACTGCTCTCAAGTATCAGCACAGAGGAGTTTACGGTGCGGCTGTGGCCTGTGTCAGACACCCCGCGCAGGAGCTGCGGAGCACCCCGCACAATTTCAGCTGGTATCCCTTTGGAGCTGAGAGCCCATAGTGGCACTATCAGACACGAGACTGCTCTGAGATTTTTCTTACAAGGCTCTGACTGAAATGCACCTGTTTGTTTAGATATGTGTGTATGTGAATACACACATGCCAGAACATCCAGACAGCCTGGAAAACTCAATAGCCCAAGTTTCAAATTCTTTTGAATTCTCTTTTCCTTCCTCTTTTCCCAAAATGATTCCTGGCAGGTGCTGCTCTGAGAGGCAGATGAGGGGGGAAGGTCCCCTCCTAGCACTGCTGCTCAGAAGCTCCTTTGCCTCCTGCCCCATGCTCCTCCCCAGGGAACTGCAGCAGCTTTCCATGCAAGGGCGAACGTCGTCCTCGCCTCCCAGCATGCAGCGTGTCCTCCTGGTACCTGAACTCTGCTCAGACCTGATGCAGTACTAGGTACCTTTACACACCCCCTCCTCAGCCAGCCACATCCCTTCCCATTAGCAGAAAATTCCTCTTAACCACCACCCTCCTTTGGATTTCTCTGCTACAACTATCTCTGTGTCCTTACACGTAATACAGCCCAGTGCTGGGGAGGAACTTCAGCACAAGGATGAAAAGAAAAAAAAGAAATTAAGCATAGAAGGCAAGCAACAAACTGAGTAAATTTCAAGTGAGTCTCTGAAAACCGTGTCATATGAATAAGTAACAACCATTTTGAAAAATCACTCAACAATCTAAAATTAGAAACTTACCATGTTATTAACATTTTTTAAGATATTAGTGAGACCACTGATGACTAGGGAAAACTTGTACTTGGAAATGTTTATGAGACATTCCTTGTTGTGCTCCGTACTGACTTTGGTGTGGGTATTCTGCTGGCCAGCCTTTATCGGAAGCTGTGAAAAGAGAAAAGTATTATAAGCTTTTTTACACCAGGATTTACATCCTTAAATTAAGATGAGTTTAAAAATTTTGAGACACCAGAAACAAGCCTGAAAAGCATTCTAGAAGCAACAACTACAAACACATGATTTCATTTTCTCTACATTTGTCTTTCTATACGTCATCTCTAAAACAAAATACTGAAGTTCACCTATCCCTTTTCAGAACTGAAATTAAACCTCTATGTTGTGATAAATTTTCTACAAACCAAATGTCAAAGCAATTAATAGGAGCAGAAAAATGCAAGATAGAATTCAGAGAAAAAAAAAAGTTTATTTCAAAACCTGCTTCACTAAATACAAAGAATCTTCACAAAGCCCATACCTGCAGAGAGCAGGTGAGCTGGAAGGTGGTAACAGCAGTTCCACGCGTCTCCTCTACTCCTTCACAGAGTAGAACTGGCCAAGAGGCACAACCAAGCCCCAGGAGGAACCACCACCGAGAGCCTCCGTGAGCCCCAAGGACTTGGGCTCCTCAGGGGTCCCCACACAAACACTCCCCACCACGAGCCAGGCGACGGCTCAGCCTCAAGCACTTGTGAGCCCAATGCAACTTGTGAGCCCCACATCACTGACCCTTGCCCAGCATCCAGAAGCAAAAACCAGACCTGGAATGCATCTTTTCCAGGAGAGATAAGATTCAGAGCGACTGCACAAAACGGAGACACTCCTCCTGCTGCTGCACAAACACTAGGCACTTTGTTTTGTGCCGGACCCAAATTCTTCAAGGGTCACAAACGAGTCACTTCCCAAGCACGCACTCGCTCCCCCAGCACGCTCCTCCCTGGCATCAGCCCCTTACGAACCCTCAGGCAGCAAGGTGAGGAGCGAATCCTCACCAAGATTCATTTTACTGAGGATTTGTATTTTTCAAAAGCAAAGAAATGTGGGAACAAAAAAGGAATCTCTTTTATAATCCACACGTGCCATTTGTATTTGAAAGCGTGACCTAGGAAATTACTATCTACAGAAACTTCAATTGCTGGAAGTTTTAACCAATTTTGACTGGAATTCTTGATAAATGTGTATTCTGAAAGACAATCATAACTCAAAGTACATGCCCCAGTATAATATTTTTGCATTAGAAAGGATACCTTTAAAAAACAGAGAGAATTACAATCAGCTTTACAGCTGCAAAATGCTTGAAGAGCAACCTCCAGGCTGGGGGCCTCAGGAGACACGGTACCCTCATAGCTCCCCAGTTACACTGCTGTCAGCAGCCATCATCCCTACGACCATTTAACAGCACTGTCTTTGCTGATAAGAGCTTAAAGGCCCGTACTTTAAATGTTAAATGGCTTTATTAAAGTCTTGATTAAAGAACCCCAAATGTGGAACTTTTTTCCAACATCCTTGGCAGGATCATTCAACGCGGTCTGCTCAACAGGCACACCTTCCACCTGGAGGGCGAAGGACCTCTCTTGGTCCACTGTCTTGGTTTATGCCCAAGTGGAATTTCCTCTCTGTATAAACTGGGGTTTGGGTTTGAAGGATCAGTTCTTCTGATCACAACGTAAATTGGCTGTTCTTTTCCTAAGAGAACAGTGACTCAAGGGAAAAACGTGATGGAACCACCCTGGCAGATCCCACCAAAGAGCCAAGAGCCACAGGAGGGTCCCTGAGGAGCCCTCGCTGTCACCCACAGTGGCACCACGGGCTGCATCCAGGATGCCACACCAAGGGACTGTCCCTCCCTGAGGAGGCCAGATGCTCTTCACCTCTACAACCTCCTGCAGCATCAAGTTCTACAGGACGTATCATCTCAAGTTCCACATCATTTGCTAATTCCCTTGCAAACTGTTCAGGCTGTAACGCTTTACAGCGGCGCGATGCATTTCAAAGGGCTCTTTTAAAACTGGAAGAAGCAGAACAAACAGCATTTATGACTCCAGGTTTGTTTTCATTGTTGGATGTTATTTCTATAATGCATTTTCAGAAGCCATTAGTGCAAGATAGATACATTTAATTAAAAATTTCCCCATTCCTAGTATGTTTTATTTGAATTTTCAAGTCTCTGTGCTGACAGAAGCAGAAAAGCTCAATACCACTGAGTGATAAAACACTTCAGAAGTGCCTCTCAAAGAAACTGTGTCATAGATCTAGTTCTGTATGCTCCCATGCCATAGAAACATCGTACTGCGTGCTTCTGGAGCTTCCTGCCACAACAGCCACTGCAGCAAGGTCACCCAGAAGTAAAACTGCTTTTTATACTACCATTTAAAATAGGAAACTATATAAAAAGGAAACATTAGCACTGTTTGGGTTTTTTTTTAATTTCTCAGCCATTTCCTTTGTGCACTCTGACATGCTGGAGCTTTTTATGTCCCCTAATGGAATGCAGTGCCAGTGCTGAGTGACCAAAAAGAAACTACACAAACATCCATCAATCTCATCATTACAAGAAAAAGAGAACAAAACAAAACGTTTAAAATTTCTTTTTTTTTCTAAAATAAAATCGAAGGCGATAAAAGTAAAGATTGAGACAAATGGTTTCTGGTAGAGCTTTTATTGGAATTAGAAGTTAAAGCACAAAGCTTAAATGTAACTAGAGCTTCAAACTGTGCACCATTTTGGACTCATCCCAGTTTCACAGAGGGATAGTCCAGGACTCTAAATCAGCTATTATCACCGCTGAAATAGGAAGCAAGTCACCAGCAGAACCACACTGGTGCAGGCACAGCCGCCCTGATCCCATCTGCCTTTCTCTGGCTAAGGGGACGGGGAGCAATGGCACCCTGGTCTGCCTCGTGCCTTACCTTACACTGCGGACAAAGACAAAACAGGTAGGTGAAAGCTGGAATCTTTCCAGCCATCGAATTTTAAATCTTTTAAGATCAATTTAAAAAGCACACTGCTGCAAAAGACACAGAAAAGCCATTAAGCAGCTGAGCCCGAGAGTTGCAATAATGCAGAACAAGAGCCAGAGTGTCCCAAATTCCGGATCCCAGGCAGCTGGTGTATCAGGTATCGCTGAAACATCCAGAAAAGCAGATCTGAGAGATGAAGAGAAGTACCTACCAGCTTACACCAGCCACGCAAGCTCCCCAGCTGCTAAAACACACCTTGTGGCCACATAGGCAGTTTAAGTCAAACTTCATCAATTTCAGAAGCCCCACTGACCTATCTACAGCTTCTCCGGCATCTGCTGCTGATACCATCCTGAAAACAGCCTCTCTCAACTTGCCCAAGTAAAATTCAATTCTTCCATCTTCATGAAAAAGTGTAAATTCAATCAATAATCATAAATATTATTAAAAAAATAGTATCATTTAAGGAAAAAAAAAGTGCCTAGGCCAACAGACACACAGACTCCCAGCACGTGGTCAGCACCTTGGAAAACAACACAAAACCAACCCTCCCAAAGCCTTCTCTACGCACAAACC